>KB312144.1:0-28853 GCA_000328365.1 Capitella teleta | reverse complement strand
AGATGTCCTTTTATGGCGAAGATGATCTGCTCTGATTGGCTGAAATCGATAGCTTCACGAGGGGAACGGGACCAATCAGCCATCAGCCAAACCAAGCCATCAGCTGACGTTTGCCTCCTATACTTCGTAATGGAAGCCATTCTCCCATAGGCTCAATGCTAACCCCGATATTCGGAATGCATTATTTCCTTACGCTTGCATCCAGGCATGGTGTTTTTGGCACGGAATGCTATCAATTGGTGCTATGAGTCAATAGAACATCACTTAAAATTCAGTTCCCCATCCCTGCCCCAACTATCAAAATCGCCTCTAGAGCTGTTGTGTGCTGTGCGATATATCCGGGGTTTTGCCCAGCCTCACATATGATAAAATATGCATGCATTAATAGGAGCAATTAAAGAAATGAAGAAAATGATGAGAAAGCAGGCATGAAAGAGAGCTTACCATTTGCTGCTGATCGGAGTCATGGAGTCGTTCTGCGATTGCAGTGAGAAGTTGGTTGAGAGTAACACGCACTGCCGTCCTGACACTACCATGTAAACTGGTTCTATAGGCATCCAGCACCACCTAAGAGGATAGCAGGATAGGTACATCGGGTGAAACAGAAGGAACGCGCTCAGAGAAATCTATGCACAAGCAAAGCAAGAAGCATTAATTATTATATCAACCAATTAAGCATCCACCACTTACAATCTAATTAATTAGTATTGAAGTGTTGAAGGGGGAAAAAAGCAGCCCCTTGACCGAAATTAACAGGAGAGGAGGGGTATGTAGAATAAACTGCCTGAATTATACCTTGGGATTGTTGTCTTTGCTATCCTGAGAGGGAAATCCGTCACTTGACTGCTTACTGAACGCCTCCAGAATGCGTAACAATGTTTTAATGATCACTTTACGCATTCCTTGTTTGGGGGCCGCAAGATACGTAGAAAAACACAGCTGCAAATTGAGAGCACTCCACACTGGCACATCAAAAGTATTTGTACATCGAACACGGCATGCAGAACGTAAACAAACAAAAGTGAAAGAGTCTAAAAGAAGCATGAAATGTTAATTAATATAACCAAGTGGTTATTGCACAATTCTTGCACTGCATCATTGTAAATTACATCTGACTTTTGCCCCTCAAATGGCTTTAAGAGCTCAATACATATAATTCAGTAATCATTGAAATAAGATATATTATTATAAACCTAAATTAAAGCAGAGCGATGCTGATGAAGAAGAGAAGAAGCCCAGTTTGCCCAGTGATACAACAAAAGACACAGAAAGCTGACAACTTCTCGCAAATAAAAAATTACACAATTAACACAAAACAACAAGCAACAAACAGAACTGACCTCCGCGATCTTCGTGATGACTCTCGCATTCATGCACCACGCAGATGAAAAAGCCATGTTGAGTAGAACCTAAGAATAGACATGAACATATCTCACAAATTAGGACACCTCAAACTGACCTTCATGACCTCAACTTGAACATCCTCTGGCAGCGAAGGAGTCATTGCAACCGCCTGAAGAACTTGCATCGGCAACCAAAGCTCCTCATTCTGCGTTTCAATGCTTGACTGGAATCGTGAGTCATGCAACATTCTCTGAAAAATATATAAAATCTGAATGTTGCACAGATTTAGAGAGAGATTTCACCTGAACACCAGAAAGTCCAATAAGTGCTAACTTATTGCTACGAGATTCCAATGCAAGCTGGAATGGCACTAGACACTTTGCTCTGTAAGAATGATCTTACATCATCGTATATTCATTGATTACAAGAGAGGTATACCGGAGTAGACATGGCTCTGTGGAGTCAGTGATGACCTTGTCATTCAGGATAGCTAGATATGGAAAGCAGGGTTAATAAGAACGTAAATAGGGATATGCACTGAAGCGTACCTAAGCTGTCCTGACACGCTTGTCTTAGAGCGGCATGTTTATTCCCAGTGGCGTCCTTGGTGAGCTGCGAAAGGATGTCTTCGACTTTCCCTTCAGAGCCCATGTTTCAAACTTTTATAATGTTTGTCCTGAAACAGGAATATGAAGTTCAGTCGCATGCATATACACAGGTTATTATGGTTAGCAAAACAGGCGACTATAATTAAGTGATGCTCGAGATAAGTCCAAACAGACAGAAAAAATGGAAGTTCTATTTTCGTTTATTGACTACAAACAGCTGCTATTTGGCCATGAAAATCAATTGAAAATGTGAATCTCGGTTAACTATTAGATCGACATCAACTGACAAGAGTTCAAAAATAATAAAATAAAACGAAATATTCAAGGCATATTTTTATGTCATTTGGAGCACTTAAATGTGACAGAAAACCAACCCCCGAATTCCTATTTCTGTTAACAACTGCTTTCTAGCACTGTATCAACTGAGAGGAAAGTTTTGCAGAAACCCCAAGAGGGTTTTCAACTGATCAATGGCAAGTATTGTATTTTAGTTATGCAATATTATCTAAAACGCAAACTCATTCCTATTGATAAATAGATTCAGGGCAGTGAATCTTAGTTAACGCATTATTCACAGGATGATGGTCGTTGATCGAGAAGGGGAAACAATTATGAATACCTTTATAATGGGAATCTAATATTACGATATTTGTAATTAAAATTTTCACAAATGAATTTAAAGGAACGCTATAAGAATGCTATATTGATGGAATATATTCTGTAGCACACTATTGAAACAACCATTGGTTATCCAAAAATATGCCCCCTAACCTGCCATCACTATTTGTAATGGACAAGTTCCATATTAGCTTTAAGCATGACAAAATAAAATATATTAACAATAATTTTAAATGTTAATTTTATACAAATAACATGCAATAATATTATATCACATAGAATTGAAAACATCATTTATTTTTAAGAAAAAAAAAAGAGACAGAAACAGAGAATACAAAACAATAATTTCAAGAAATCTGGAATGACTAAATTGGGGTGCTTTTCACAGAATCTAATTCTCGTGGAGTAGCAGTCAAGCCAAGCCACAAAATTTGCGTGTACAATAATAATGAAAAAGGTAAAGGGACCCAAAGCAAACCTTGTGTGAACGTGATGGGACACAACACCATGACTGTTACGTTATGACCCCACCGCACAAGGTCTTCGCCGTTGGGATGCATGGTGCTTATAAATAGTCCTGCCACTTCAGTGGGCCAGCATGGTGAAAGCTCGTCTCCTTTTCTGCTTTTAACCTTCCGTGTGTGCAAATCCAGGTTGCCAGCGCAACAGTTGAGCCCTGTATGTCTAACCCCTTGGATACAGCGCTATCTAAAGTACATTTAATTAATTGATTGCTTTGTCTGCACCCTCTTCATAATCAAAATATTGAAGAAAACATTTTTTCAACCTATCTGTTTAACCTTGCATGTTTCCACAGAAGTAGTGTATAGAGTTTTTTGCCTTGTTAACGCTATATATTTATTAGCAGCGCAATAGACTAATAGTTACCAAGGAATAATTCATGACTAATAATCTTTAAAAACTCCAAAAACCTTGCCACGCATGATGCATTATAATTATTCGGTTCAATCATTGATTATTGAATCAAGAAATATACGCCCATTATTATGATTGTAATTATAATTCAATATTATAAAGTCCATCACTTGCATTCATGTTATTGCTTGAATCACGAATGGTTCGCATATCCAGATCTCGTGTTCCCTCTCATATGTGGCTCTAACCACTCACTTTCGCTTCTAAGCCTAAAAAGTTAAATAACTTGAGGGCACGACGGGTGACTGGTGACGACCGGTCAAGACCGAAGACGGCAGCTAGCTCCAACGTGTCAAACTGAAGACACGTTCATTAGACAATACGCTTCAGAAGAGAACCATCAAGTGATATTCACCTTGCATAATAGTTCAATTAAATCGAACCGCATGTACGTATTGCGAGATCCAGCGCGTCTGAAAGTATAATTGCTGATTTCAATCAGCTGTTAACAAGTTTTTCCATATCAATGTTTTGACAGCTCAAAACATACAACGAAAATCCCTTCCGGTGACAACAAGTTACGTCTTAACATTATTTTATGACATCCAGTGCCTTTGAGTGCAGATTGGAGAGTTAAAGATAAAGATAAAGATAAAGATAACTTTATAATAATAATAATAATAATAATAATAATAATAATAATAATAATAATAATAATAATAATAATAATAATAATAATAATAATAATAATAATAATAATAATAATAATAATAATAATAATAATAATAATAATAATAATAATAATAATAAATTTATTCAAACACGTAAAGTTTGGCAAACAGTGGCAGTTGATGGTGACAGAAACAAAATTGTTTATGCGTCACCTGCAAATGAATGAAACGTATTGACCCGAAGGGATGGTTTTGGCGATGGCAATCATGAGATGATCGATGATTAACTTGACTTTATGAGTCAAATTCGAAGTCGAAGTCGCCTTCAAATTCCACCACGCCTTCCTCTTTTCCTTCTGATACAGAACTTGTTCACACTGCACTGATAGAAGATAGGCGGCGAACTCCTGGTTGGATGTATGAAGTCCAGGTTGCACATAGCGGTTGAACTTGTCCTAATGTTCAAGATTTCTTCTCGTGAATAGTGGATCATGTTAATGATAATTGATGATAGATGATGACAATGAGACAATGGTAGAATATAGCCACAGCCTTGTCGCCGACGAGCAGCGCCAAACACACAAAGTTGCACACGACGGACACGTACGATTTTGAGATCATCGGATTCGTCGTGAAGAGACACACATGATGATTATTACGACAGGTTCAGGTGATCTCAAATGCCTGAACAGTCCTCCAAAAACAACAAATCGGACTCTTGTAAAATTTGAAATCCGCCTTTCCTGTCCGTCGTCATAGCAACCCATCACCGCAGAGAGTTCACCGCTTTAGCATGAAACAACGAGGTTAGATCACAAAGATTCCCGCCCTATGCAATTAAAATTACCAGTGGTGGGTTTTTTTCTGACACACAATACTTTTTATTTAGCTCAATGCACCAACAGACGGCAACCCACACAGGCTGCCAGTCTCAGCTTGGAGAGGAGATAGGCCCCACCAGGAAGAAGAAGGAGAAGATTTTTTTTCCAAATCATCTGCATACATTAATTATTTTTCTTAATTACAATTGTATAGATAAGGAGGTGCTGTCCAGAGAAGCAGTTGCTTATCGGGCTGGACAGCACTTAATTGAAGAATAGTGATGTGATAATAGGCTACATAACTAAAACTGAAAACAAAAGACTAAGAGAGATCAAGAGAGTGGAATAATAAAAGTTATGGATAATAATGCTCAAAACGGCAATGACTAGTCAAGCATGACTTCTAAATGGAGGGAGGGAGAAGAAGGTGAGGAAAGAGAACAAATAAAAAAACACTAAGGGGAATAATACATATAATGGTAGCATATAGTTATAAGAGAGATGAGTAGTCAAGCATAATTCAATGATGAGATACAGGACGTGGTAAAAAATACTTAGTACATGTAGAAAGCTGAGAATCATTATACTATATATACTAATGCAAAGAGCTGTCAGGTACAAAGCATGCTTTGCTTTAAAAAAAAAAGTAACCCGAATTGATATAAATGATAAATGCTAGCATCAGAACTGGTTATCATATCGATGTGATATTTCGTGTGATCGTTCTCCAGTATAGGCCCATACTCAACAATGACCATTCGACCCATCAGACTCCAGGGTGGGTGTGATAAATCAGCATCTGGAAGGAACAGCAACAACAACTATAAAAACAACAACAGCGTCAGCAACATCAGCAAAACAAGGCACCTTACCATAATCGAAATGTGGAACATCCGGACCCTACAGGCCTGCAGCAAAATAATTATAAGAGCTCAAACACGACCTCGCGCAATATAACTGGGTCATACTTGGACTGGCAAAAGATAGGTATTGGCAAAACAACAACAGAAGAGTGTCACTATTTGGTTTTCTCTTGTAAGTACCTTCTTGATTGGTGTGGGACACAGAGATTTTACAGATATTCAGAAGCTGATGGTGAGTCTCATACGTGATTGCAGCAAGCCCAACAAGATTCCATTGTGAAAGTCGATCCTGGATTTCACTGTTGAATTTATTACCATAGCACATGATCTCTGAGATAGAAATGGTCTGGTCATTGACATTCTTTTTAAATGGAAATAATCACTCTTCGTCACTCACTTTACTTATGGTGCCGACTGATCCCTGTGGCACTTCAATGGACAATGGGAGGCTGGAAGACCGGCTTTCATTTATGATCACGGCTTGGTTCCAGTTACAGAGGAACGAGTGAATCCATGTGAGTACTGTGCCTCTGATGCCGAAGATCTCTTGAAGACGATTCACGAGAATCCCACGATTTATGGTATCAAAGGCAGCGCTTAAATTTAATAATACCAGGATGACTGCATCTCCACTATCCAGTAGGATGTCATTGTCAGTTTTCGCTTTGATGAGGGCCGTCTCAGTGCTGTGCTGTTTTCTATAAGCAGACTGGAATGGATCAAACAGCTTATTTGCTTTCAGGTACGCATTTAGTTGACAGACTACTGCCCATTCAAGGATCTTGCTCAGAAAAGGAAGGTTGAAGACTGGGCAATAGTTATTAAACTTTTCTGGGTCCAGGCCTAGCTTCTTAAGGCGAGGAGGGATGAGAGAGGCTGTGAAGACTTCATGAAAAACACGTGTACTCAGTGACTCGTTTATGAGAGTGGTGAAAGTGGGAAGAAGGATATTCAGAAAACCCTCGTCCTTCAGAAGGAAACCTGATGCTGGGTCGAGTGGGCAGGTCTTGGATTTACTTCTCTTGAATAGTTCAATGACACACATTTCCGACAGCATCCAGAATTCAGTAAGATGTGATGGACAGGAAGGACTTATTAGGTCGACCCCTTGATAAATCAATTGATCTAACTCCGATCTTATTGTCTTGATCTTATTTGAGAAAAATTCAGAGAAGTGCTCAGCAAGGCCTTTTTCAGAGGAATGTGTCGGAAGAGGTATAGCGTTCTCAGTGGTGAGTAGTGTATTCAAGATCTTGAAGACATCTCTGCTAACAGCTGTTTGTAGTCGACCATTGTAGTACTCAACTTTCTTCTGGTTGATAAGTTTGACCACTCTCTGGCATTGCTCATTCCACATCTGTTTATGCACCTCTAGGTGAGTCTTCCTGTAATTTCGCTCCATTTGGCATCGCTTTCTCCTCTCCTCATGAATCTCGTCATCATACCAGTTTTTCCTTGTACTCCCTTTCCATTTGGCAGTCTTCATTGGAGCATGCAGTTCAAAATGAGCCTGTCGTGTATCCATTGCTCTGTGAAGGAGGAGGTCTATATATGAGAGTAACGGAGACACATTTCTGCGCGCGAATCCTGATTGAGAAAGCCTCGAATGTAGTGAACTCGTGTTGCTGAGTCTTGTTAATTATGTCAGATCGCCCGATAAAACCGATGCCTCCGATCCTCTTGCCTTTGGACGCGGGATGATGCGCCCCTTGAAAGGAATATCCAGAGGGGCACAGCTCTTTAATCACTGGAGTATCACATTTGCTTAGCCAGGTCTCTGTTATGCCAAGCAACATGATATCAAGGTCAATTACTCTCTCTGATTAACCCAGCCTTGTTAACTACGGAGCGTGCATTTAGTAGTCCCAGTGTGCGCATAGACGGATTCAGGCGGGGGTCTTTGTTGGAGGCTTTGGTGTTGGGCAATCGTTTCCCGAGTTTGAGGTACTGTAAACCCAGTCAGTGTCCTGCTTCCAGTTTCCAGATTTGGTCAGCACAAAATGCCAAATGTCCCTGTTGCTCTCCTTCTTTTCTTTGTTGGCCTCTTTATTCATCTCGTAGACATGTTGACTGAGTGAATGATGCCATGCTTGTTCCTCTTAGCTGCGACATCGGATCCCTTTGAGTTCATTGCAGCCACTGCTTTGGTTCTCGTCCATTTTTGCGATGAAAGCACGGGCATCAAAACTTGACTGGAATGATGCTTTTAGAATGGGAGGGCGTAGAGCGTCAATTTTCACTTTTCCCAATCTCATAATTCCAAAAGGTGCATTAGCTTTTGTACACAACAGAGCAATATCTTGTTCGTCACTATTATTTTCTTTCAAGCCGATTATCATCACATCATTTTTTTTTTTCTTTCTTCTTGTAACTCAGATTTCACTGACGTTTTAAAGGCCTCGGCGAAAGAGCAAGGTGTAGCATCAGCATTCAGGTTCTGCGTCACCAGCGACGACTGGCACAACTTCTACTCCACAGCGCATAATTCCTTTTTCAGGGTATTGACTTCATCTGTAATCGCCGTTCTTCTGTTACAGGGCCTTTATTGTCGTTGCAACATTCGTTGATGTATGCGGTAAACTATAACAAGAAACATATGTACAAATCCAATAGGCAAACAATATCACTTACTTATCCTGGTTGAGCACACGTTTATACAAAATGAATGGAGCACATGTTGACGATGCACTCCTCACGATCGAAATGACCAAAGCTATAAGCTCACAGACACGGTTGAAAGATTTACATGCATATTCATGAAACATTATAGTAAGATGCGTTATGGCATCTTCATCCTCGGCCTCTAAATTAAGGGATGGGGACATCGGCAGGCAACAACAATACCAGCTTATGTACCCGGCGATGTAGCTCCGAAGTCGCGGTTTTTAGAAAGACACTTCGCACCAAACCATTGCAGTCTGCAAGGCACTTAACAACTCGACCCATTTTCCTATGGTGGCGCTCAAGATTTTCATCTCGAATTAAGACGACATCATTGATTCTAAAATTCTGTGTTTATTGTTCCATTTTGGATGAGGTTGCAAAAACGAAAGATATTCTCGCCTCCAGCGATACCAAAACTGGTCCGATAGAGCTTGTACTCTTCGCCATCGTTTCCTGCTGAAGACGTCATCAGATGTGAAGGGTTCAGGAGGAGGTAAGCTTCTCGGTTTCATCGTCAGTAGAAGACTCGGAGTGATTGGCGTCATGTCGTTGGGATCATCTGAGGTTGCAGAGATCGGCCGGGAATTCATGATGAATTCAACCTCACATAATAAAGTCTGCAGCGTCTCGTTGTTCAGCTGGTGTCCGTGCTTAATCATGAGACCAGATAGGATGTTCCTAACGCTTCTGATGAGCCTCTCCCATGCTCCGCCCATATGGCTAGCTCCAGGCGGGTTGAAGATCCACTTTATTTCGTAATGCAGCATCTTCTCATTCAACGTATCAGTGTTCAGCAAGGCGATGGCCTGACGTAGCTCTCTTTCGGCTCCATGAAAGTTTGTTCCATCTCAACTCCTTTATCAGCCCTCTGCGGCATATGAAACGTTGTAAGGCATTGATAAACGAGTCGGTCTCGAGGCTTGCGGTGACCTCCAAGTGAACTGCCCTGGTTACGAGACATATAAAGATGACTCCATACCGCTTCATCGCTTTCCGGAAGTCCTTTATGATGAAGGGGCCAAAGAAATCAACACCAACATACGAGAAAGCTGGTGCCGGAGTCAAGCGTGACTTTGGTAGATCCGCCATCTTCTGGATGCAGCATGGTTGGCGCAGCTTCTTGCATGTAACCCAGGTTCGAATGTAGCCTCTCACGCATGTGCTAGCAGATATGAGCCAGAACCGTTCTCGAATCATGGCAACGACATGGTTTCTTCCAGCGTGAGCCAATCTTTCATGGTAGTCACGGACTACCAACAGACGTATCTCCTTTGAGAGAGCCATAGTTTGCTTGACAAGGAGCTCCTTCACTGTGGCTAGTGTCAGTTTTCTAGCCATCGTCCAATGTTTATAACCACAAATAAAACAACGTTGCACTTGTTGGTCAACATAGGTAGTTGGCCCAGAGCCAACAGGGCCAAGGCAGCACAACTATAGGTCACTTAAACTAAAAATAGAGATCATATTACATTGTAGGAAGACTTGTGTACAATGATGCTCTGTAATCTTATTGACATTGGGTACATGTACAGTACACAAGTAATATGTACTGTGTATCAGACAATAAACATCACAAGGTGGTATATAATTTAAATTGGGATCCATGTTCAAATAATCAGTGTATACTGCTCACAGTTATGAGTGGCTTGAGTTCTGTGATAAATTTCCTCCTCAAGCATCAGTTTTTCATCAACTTGAATCCCAGGGTCTTTCTCTTTCTTGGACTAGTGCCTTGTGGACTTTTCATCTGATACAAAGGACTATCTAGTGAGCAGGGACTATATTCGGTTGTTAATTAATTATTACGTTTATATTTTCTCTTCTTATTTTTTATATCTTTTGTATTGCACAATGTTTATATGTGTTTAAATCATTGCTGAGAATTCATCTTTTCATATCATTTTTAATAACATAATTATGTCTTGATCTAGGGCTGATTGGTGATATAATTCTCTTATCAATCATTTTTATCTTATGGTCCATTTAATGTGTATAATGCACGGGCATTAAATTTTATTGTTTGTTATTTATTTATTATTTAATCTTGAATGATCAAGCGCGAAAACGTATATAAAGGATCGAGTCCGAAATGTTCCCTTCCTCGAAACTGCTGCTCAAGGACAAACTGAAAAAAAAAAAAAAACAAAAAAAAACGATTCGAACGCCCTCATCGTGTATTTCAGTTAAACTCTAACTTTGGCTTCCAGTGAAATGCGTAGACTTATAACGGGAGTTTTTATTGGCTTATTCTAATGTTTACCCCAGGGCTCAGCCAATCGAATAGTGTGATACATTTGGCTAAGACCACGTCAGGCTGATAGTGTACATCTCTGCTTATCGCCTCTGATGTTGTTGGCGTAAAGCTTGCGTTCAACGAAAGTCCTTCCAGCTGGGCGAATGCTTGAACAAATTCATATAAATCATATTAATACATAGTTTTTGATATTGATCTGTTTGTTAAATCTCAAAGTAGTCGACTGACCTGTGCAAAATGCAAAGCCAATACAGTTTGAGAAGCCCCGGTGAGCCATTCTAATGATTCTTCGTCTTCTAACAGACTAATTTCTTTACTTTCTACCATCTGTCATTCTGTGGTTTTGTCACTGTTTCTTTGGATATGAATTTAGATTATGAATCTGATTAATCGAGTTGGGGATAGTATTGCCTTAAATTATAATACTAATATTCAATAAATTGATGAGTTCATATTTATTAAATTTAAAGGCTCCTCAGGCTCCTGTCACCTGCTAAATCATACATTCCATAGATGTAGTGTAGCCACTAGGATTTGTAATAATTTAATTTGATTCATTGATTCATTAGTTACAAAAATATTTCTTATTTGCAGCCGTGAAGCGCCTGATGAAAGAGGCGCAAGAGTTGAGGGAGCCCACTGAGCAATTCCACGCCCATCCGCTTGAAGTGAGTACGCATACGCATATCTTGCAAACACCAGTATGGCCTGCTCTCTTTCCTCTAGGACAACCTCTTTGAATGGCATTTCAGCATCCGTGGACCGGAAGATTCAGAGTTCGAAGGTGGAATATATCACGGTCGCATTCTTCTGCCTCCTGATTATCCAATGAAACCTCCAAGCATCATTCTGCTCACGGTAAAGTATAGCCAAACGACTCTTGCCACTCACTGATTGGTTAACTTCCAGCCAAATGGACGATTTGACGTTTTCAAGAAGATATGCCTCAGCATTTCTGGTCATCACCCTGAATCATGGCAGCCATCTTGGTCAAGTGAGATAAAAAATTGTATTTTTCTTTTCAAATGAGTTCATTTTTTTCTTAGTCCGGACGGCACTTCTTGCTATTATTGGCTTTATGCCAACCCATGGTAATGGTGCCATTGGGTCTCTGGATTACACCACGGACGAACGGAAACGCCTGGCGAAAAAGTCAGCGGATTTGGTGTTGTGCGTTATGCTTATACTCTTCTTGTTATGTAATTCAGATCACAAGAGTTTAAGTGCCCAGAATGTGGTGCAATTAAGAATTTGTTGAAACCAGTTACAGAAGCATCAAAAGCAACAACTGAGGAAGCAAAAGAGTTGGCATCACAGATTGACTTCAAGGTAATTCAATATTGTGAAGTGCCACAGGAATTCACAAGCCAATTATTGCTTCCAGGCAGAGAAAGAGAAAGGCTCATCGAGTGGGGCATCTGCAGAAGCAGCCCCAGAGGCTGCAGCTGCAGAGGCTACTCCATCATCCTCCGCCTCCCCTCCCGTCTCAAATCCTTCTTCACCGGCTGGCTTGCCTTCTCCGTTCGGCATGTTCAACCCTGCGATGTTTGCTCCTAGGATGCCTGATGCGTCCACCTCTCAATTCCCTGCCATGTCACCTCTCATGAATCCCATGTTCACTAACCCTATGATTCGACCCAATAACGGCACCGGAACCCCTCCTCGCTTCCCGCCCATGATGTACTGGCCTCAAGGCATGCGTATGCCTGCGAACTTCCCTTGGCCCCCTGCCTCTGCTGCTCAGTCAGTCACCACGCCTTCCTCCAGTTCAGCTCTTTCTGCTTCTATGACCAGCTCAACTCAATCCTCAGCCACGTCCACTTCTTCTCCAGCCTCTCCTAGTCCCGCCCCTGCCCCAGCGTCATCAAGCCCTGATGCAACTGCCACTTCCTCTCTTCCTTCCACCTCCCCTCCATCCGGACTGAGGCAGAGACAAGTCCCGCTTTCCACCCCTTCTCCATCCTCGGCCCCAGTTGCTTCTGAATCTGCGAATCAGTCAGCTGAACTTTCCAATCCTCCAAACTCATCTGGCACTGTGACGGGTATCCTGCTGGTCATAGTCGCCATTGCCATCACACTGCTGCTCTTCAGGAGAATTTATTACATGAATTTCCGAGTTCTAGATTTATAAATTCTGTCAGATTTAGTCAATTATTTGGTTATTCTATTGTCTGCACAATGATTGCATCATCTTCAATTTTGTGCTTGAAAGTTTATTGTAGAACGTGGCTGATTTTATATTTCAACCTGGCATTATATGAAATTTTATATGAAATTTTATGTACATTGTAACTAATTGAATTCTTGTGGGCGGGGCAGGTTTGTTGCTTAGTTGTTATTCTGCATTTACTTTGTAATTTTTCAATGATCAGATTCAATGTACACTGTACCTTGAAAGCAAGACCATTGATGGTATTATAACATAAGCCGGACATATGCCAGGTGCATATTGCATGTTCAAATAACTTCAATTCCTTTGGAATTTATATAATGTTTCTATATTTCCAACAGGATCAGTTGATTTGTGATGTTTAAATATTTCTGGCATGTATCAGAACGTTTGTTATTCACGTAAATGATAAAGTTCATCAATATTTCTTGCAGGCAAAATGATTTGTGTCTGATTCAGTGGTCACGAATAAAATGTATTTGTGCAATGCTTTTGTTATCCAGGGCTCATGACATCATATTTATACTTTACTTATTATGTTAATAAATTGTCACATATTTGGCAACTCAATGCTTTGCTATCCTTTCAAAAGTTTGAACATTCAGATGACCTTGGTGCACTAAACCATTGGCAGATAAATCACACGGGAAGACTGGTCAAAAGGCAGACAGTGTCTTAATGTCAATCATCACTTTATTCGCAGACAAAGGAAAAACATGTGAATTGAATCAACATGCATATATATATATCAACAATATATGATAAGAAACAAAAAAAAAACCAGGACAGAAAAATCATAAGCATGGGAAGAAAGAAAACAAACATTCTGCACAAAATGCATAGGATCCTAATAAACACGCTTTAATATTATAACAACCCACCCTCCCCCCTCAAAAAATAAGCTCAATCTCATTTCTCTGCATGCATTTTTTTTTTCAATTTGCATATCTAACTACTTTCATCTTTTTCTTCATTGCTATCGAGTGTAAAATCAACGCTGCCGGTAAATTTGTCTGTTCCGGGAGAATCAGCAGTTGGCTCTTGGCTGATTTCCATATCCGTGCACTCAGTGCTCTCCAATTCAGTCAACATGGCCGTGGCTTCAGCCAATGTGTCCTGTGGATAACATTCATGAAATAGTAATGAAGACGAAAGCACGATCAACATACCTGGGCACTGATGGTCCGCTGGAAGGAGTGGCTATTAGAGTCTTCGTTTGAGGTGACCGTGTTGGTTGAAGTTGACGGCCAGTAGTACTCAGTCATCTTCTTCTTGAGCCAGTTGACCGCCCACTGCCATTTGGTGGAAGATTGCATGAGATAATCTTTGGCCAATCCACACTTGGTAGCGAGCGCCACCAGGAATTTGATGCACTGATACGAACGGCGGCTGTCATTCAAATGGTTTGCTTTGATAATAGCTGCAATTGAATTAATCAACGTGCGATTCAATTGGACATTTCCAGGGGCTAACCTAGCATGCCCTCGTACTGCGTTTCAGCATCATCCTCGGAATGTCCGTCTATGACCCACTGCAGTCGCTTCAGCTGCAGACTGTCTTCCAAAAGCTGAGAAAGCAATAGAGAGATCAAAATAGCCACCGTTATACAAATTCAGTACCAGCATCTCCAGAAGAACTTGAAACAGAGTCTTCAGTTCATTTGAAGGTGCACTGGAGCACTGAGTCTGTTGCGAAATAGTGAAATCAAGAATGAAAAATGTTAAAGCACCGAAACCTACCATGATATTAATGATGACGTTCAGAGAAAACGGGCAATTACAGAAGCTGGCATAGAGAATCATGTCCTCAACGCTTGGCATGTTGCTCGGAACTTCCTTGAGCGCTAGAATGACCTCGCGTATATAGTGTGGGGCCTCCGTACCAAACACATAGTGCTGCATGTCTGGGCCCATTTTGAGGATTTTCTGCGGAGTCACGGTCGTTGGAGTACGAAGAGAAATATCACCGGGATCTGTGGGTGCAGTCAGGTGGGGGCTGAATCATGGGTGACAAAAAGAGACCGACCTTCAGTTCTGAATGGAGTCAAATCGCAGTGCAAGATCAGCACAGCCAGAGTAGCATGCAGGGAACCGAAATCACGCGCTTGCATAGAGCTCCAACGCCTCACACCCACATCCTGGGTAGAAAAATGAAGTAAAATATATCGGATGAGAAAGAAATAAAAATAAAAAAACTAAATATTCACCTGATCAGAAGGAGACGATGGAATTGGACCTAGAAGAAATTGCATGAGCCGTTTAAAGGCTTTATGGAAGAAGAGGTGTGTGCAGGCCTTGGTTCCCTGAAAATGAAAGGTATAATAATATGCTCTAGACTTCATCATACGCAGAATAGTACCATTTGTGAATAGGCACTCAGAACAGAGAAGTACTCGGCACATTGCTTGCAGTTGTCAGGCACATCTTTGGGGAGAAGGTCAAGCAGATTGGAGATGATCTCATTGAAGGGTTTGTTGATAATGGGAACGCCTCCCTGTTGAAGGAAACACAACATGAACACCTCAAGGATTTGAGCGAACGTTGTGCGTATTTCTTTGGTGGGGCACTCAAGCAGATACGGCCTGAGAGGAGGAAAGCATTGACAGAGATCATTCAGATGAGGAGTCTCTCACTTGATGCAGGAGCTGCCATTGCTGGAGCCAAAATATTCAGTCAAATAGAGACAGGATTCCTTGGACTTCGACAGCATCTTGGAGAACACTGCTTCCCAGTCCTCTAAATCAACTCTGTAAAATGCAGGAGATGAAGAAAAAGTTTGCGATGTGACTTGAGAAATTGTCACCGTAGTTTTTTCTTGGTGCGCAGGTAGGTGTTGAAGAGGAAACGGGTCGAGAGTTGAACCGACGCAAGGCACAATTCCGAGGAAGGTGGCTCACTGGATTTCATCTAGCGAAAAAAAAAAAAAAAAAAAAAAAATTTTTTTTTTTTTTTTACACTTGGAAAGAATAGCTCACATTGACACAAGCCATTTTGCGCACAAATTGGAAATAATCCAAGTCATAGATGTCTCTGTTCTTCATGAATCGCAAGTTTTCTTCACGCACAACTTGTTGAATAGAGGCTGGCATACGGCCGTGGAAGATGCCTTTCTTTTCACCCTTGTGCACTAATTCTGTCAGCTCTTGCAAAGAATTCTGACGCAGAGATCTAAGAAGAGAAATTCTTCTAAAGCCGCTGCACGCGGTCATCAATACGAGACTCACATCGGCAGTTCTTGCGAGGGTCGCACTCTGGTCACCTTTGACATCTTGGCTGACACTGGAGTACGCACATCGTCAATTCTCTCATAAAACAACAAGTAACCATTCCAGTATCGCAGACGATCTTCCGGATACGAAGTGGAAGACGAAGAAACTGAAGGAAAAAAAAGTAAAAAAAAAAAAAGGCCTCGTAAAAGATCTCCAAACCATTGTCATAGACTTTAGCTTTGTACGTGCCTCCAAAACATTCTGCTTCCAAAGCAGACTCAGTCATTTCAAACTCATCCACCACGGTGTCATTGAACTTGTACCACTTGCCCCGATTGGGGTTGTTCATGTAATTCCCTCTGTAAGCAAACACGATGATCAGACTTGACACAATTACCAAATTCTCACCTCCTATCCTTGATGAACGAGTAATAGTGACCAGCATTTGCTTGGCCACTGTGCACCACGATTCCAACCAAATCGTAATTAATCTGCTTATTTGGTGCTGCTCCCGTGTACTCAGCTGTCGGTGACAATGATTCTCCGTATTTGATCTCGGATAAGTTGCTGTCAGAATCGGAGGAACTTTTGGGAGTGGAGTTGAGTCTGAACACAGGGGTGTCGGACTCAGAATCCATCTCAGATTCATCGTTCTTGAGCGCATCTCTGGAAGACATACCCTCAGCTGTGTACGGCTCCATGTCCAAAACAAACGGAAACTTAAAAAGATATAAAAAAAAAACCCAGATACTAGATCACTATCACGATACTTAAAGTACTCACCTTGAAGTAATCATCAAATTTCAGCGCTCGATTAGACTCCCAATCATAATCAAATCTCTTCAGTTGAATGCAGAGTACCGGGGGCAGGGTCTTGATACACATGCGTTTGATCGTATTTCTCTACACAAAGACAAAAAAATTCTTACTCACACACCTTGGAACTGAAACATAAAAAAAACAAAAAACAAAAAAAAACAAGCACCTTTTCACCACATTTTTCGCAGAAGTAAGCGTTGTCACCCTCGAGTAATTCCCCTTTCACAAATTGCGCTAATTCGTCTTGCAGAGTGTTGTTCTTCACGGTGACGTTCAGAGCAAAAAAGACCTCTTCACGTTCGTACCTACAAGTGAACAACAAGAATAGAACGTCACCGAGTAGAGCCCTGTCACCTGTGCGGGCAGCCCTCGCAGATTTTCTGGTCAGAATAAATTCCTTGGAATGTTTTCTTCAGAGGAGACTCACGACCTAGGTTCTTGATCTGCTCCTCACACTGGTCGATAAGCGCCTGGTAGAAATCCAACGCGTCCTGCTGTTCCCTGATGTTGACGCTCTGACCCCACAGTTTGAACACCTTCCAGAAGACCTCAGGCACATAATACTGCAGTTTGCTCTCCAGCAAGTGACCAAAAATTTGCTGCGTTTGGTAAAGTACACTGCAGCGATAAAGAAAAATAATGAGAATCAACAAAATAACACAGGCACAGTTCATCCTTACCTGTCTTCAGTCAGACTGTCATCTTCAAAACGAAGAATTGACTCAGGCACTGAGGGGCACATGAAAAGCTGCTGCAGCACAGAGTTCATGTAGCAAGTGGCGCCACCATTCTTCAAGCCAACAAAACCGGCCAGAGAGCGGCTATCTACGGGCGGCAGGTATTCCCACTCCTTGGCTATCTCAGGGTTTGGCTGGTGATGCATTTCAATTAGTTCATTGCATATTTCAGATAGATTAGGAGCGCAGCCATTGGCTAGCTCCACCAAAAGGCTATAGGCGGCCGATCGAGAATCCTCATTTGAGCACCTGAATGAGAAATGAATCATCAATCAAAATCCCACTTATCATCCACAAATTTACTTTGGCATAAAAGTGGCATTTGAATCAGAGGCATCCATGATGATCTTAGAAGCAGGAAATAAGAAATTGTGCAGAATTTCTTGAAGGATGCTTTTTCCTGTAGAAAGAAAAAAGATTGGCAAAGTAGTGAAGCGCACTATCAATACACAGAAAGACAAACCGATGCTGCGTTTATCAACTCCTTCGCATGTGACGAGCGTCTTGATGAGGCGTAGATGACCCCCAATGACTAGGTTGTCCACTTCCTGAGCCTCTGTGTTCTCAGAAGGAACAAACGCAGCCAGCCAATCAAGTTCATCCTCCAGCATACGAGGAATATCCAACAGGAGCTTCTTCTGCATTCCAACTGAAGAGGAGGAGGAGGAGGAGGAGAAGGAGGAGGAGGTGAATTGAGGAGGAGGAGAGCAAAAGGCAGTTACCCGTCAGGTGTCCAATCAGTCGACAGAGGAGATCAAAGTACTGACTGCACTGTTGCAGTAGGCGGTAGCTGGCTCCTCGCGTGCTGCTTGATGACACCCAGAACGGCAGTCTAGCTTTGAGCAGAGTTTGCAGGACAAAGTGCTGAGGCGTTTGTTGCTGATTCTCAGGCGCAGTCACTTCAGTTTCACTGAACAGGAAAAACTGCTTCACGGCCATGTCCCGAATCTCGCTCTGAGGCGACCCGACAAGCACATCCACAATGAAGTCACTCACACAAGGCAGTGAGTAGAACTCCGCTGCAGGAGAAAGCATCAGCATCAGAGATGAGTGATGCAGTAAACTAACCTAAGAGGCTATTACGCAGTTGCAGACATGTAACCAGTAGCTTGAGAGCTTCCTGAGCAATGTTAGAATCCCGAGCGGAGACCTGAGTTTGGCGTATGCAGACGCCACTGTGCAAGCAGTGGCTGTCAGCATCACTGCCGGAGCTCGTGCCGCTGCCTGTTGAACCCGTGCTCTGCCGAGCCCTTGCCACGTACGTACAGCTGCTCGATGAGGCACTGGAAGCTACTGATGAATCCCGAGATGACTGAACTGAACTGGCTAAATGTAGCCGGCCGGCTGCAGCCGCCCAAGTAACCCTCATGAATGACGCGACCATTTCTGTGAAGTCACTAACACCCATCATCTATTGATGAATCAGTTGACAGCAAATCCAAACATGGCAAGATTTCACGCCAACCTGAACCGCTTTACTGGCGGCTTCCGGGGGAGAATCCTGAGACGATCTGACGGCGTTTGCGTCTCCCATGCCAGCTGCTGCCTTCACTGAATTGTGGCTCACTCTTTCGCCATTAGGCTCCAAGCCACACAACAGGAACCTGAAAGCAGAGAAAAATGCAAATACAAAATCAACTGAAAAAGCAAGCACACACTGAAGAAGTTGGAGTACAATGGCGTAAATTCCTTGACGCGTTTCGTAGTCCATTTCCATAGGCATCGTCTCCTTCTGAAGGACATTCACGACCAGGCTGAGGCCCCCAGCGTTAAGGAAATCCTCACAAAAAGACTTGGCGCTCTGAAGCGTGCCCACATCACGCTGAACTGGCATTAACTTACTGCTCAGAATCTGCAGAAAAAAAAAAAAATGCAACACAAATTAAAAATTCTAAATGACCAGTGGGCACCCACCTCCAAGTTGTACAAAACACGGAAACTGGACATGCCGTTCTGAGTTGCATCAAGGAGCATTTTGAGTAGTTTCTGTGGCGTGTGTCTTTGCAGGCTGCCACTGGGGCTGGAAGACACGCTGCTGCTGATGTACTTGCGGGGACTGCTTCTGGGGCTCAAGCGAGGAGAGCTCTCTTCGGGAGAAGCGGCCCTCAACGATGCCGGCTGGAATGTGAGTTTAAAAAAACAAAACCAGAAGGAAAAACGTACACTAACCTTTTGTCCAAGTGAATCGAGAGCATCTTGAACTGAGGGATCGGTTGGGATAAGTTTGAGCAGGTTGCGAGCACGAATGGTGATCCTGCGGAGATAAACGACGTGCATGAAATGGCTAAGGAACCAGGCTGCTCACTTGGGCTCATCCAGATCAGCCAACTGGTAGAGCATGTCAAAGACCTGTCCACCGGATGACATGAGCACTCCAGGAAGCATCTTCTCCTGTCATATGCAAAGTATTATTGTAATTTGTTCAAAATATCAAAATTTTATGTCATTGAGACTCACCTGCTCCAGATCAAATGACTGCTTGGTTGGTGTACTTGGAGTATCCTAGACAAAAAAAATCACATTTTTATATCCATCCCAAAAGAGGCGTAAGACTTAACAGTCATGGAGCCAAAGAAAGAGGAGGTGGAGGTGGAAGACGAGATGGCAGGAGTGGAGGTTCGCACACTCAAACTGGAATTATCCTCAATGCCAAGTTGATGCAACAATTTCTGATCTTTATTCAACTGTGAAATAAGCAAAACAGAATCAATGAAAAAGAACTCAAAAGTGAAATGAAATTCTGACCATTTTCATGTTGTACATGATCTGCACTTGATCAGGAGGGCTCTTCATTTCCTTGCTGACTTTCTTGCGAATCGAGCGCACCATTTCATTGCTGTGGGCCTTCAACAGAGACGAGTAAAAGGTAAACTTTCGTTCCTGCATTGCATACCTCAACAGAGAACTCCTGCTTGTGCGCGTCACAGACAACGTGTAGCGTGAGTGGCCGGCCCTGGAAGGAAGCCCCGTGTGGAGATATCGTGCGTGGCGCCGTGTGAAATTCCTCCACGCTCATGATATACCGCTCAGCAATCAGCAGCAGTCGCTCAATGTTCAGCAGATTTGCTGACCTGGAGGGCGAAGGAGCAGAGGCGGCTTCTGGTACGCTGATGCTGGAGAGGATCGTGGATGCCAGCGACAGGGCTTGAGCGACTGCAGAGCCTCCGAGGGGAATCATCGCCAGCTCCAGTCGACTGTAACACTCGTCGATGAATTTCTGATGCAGTACAATCGGATCCTATGAAAAATGTTCGCAGATATATAAGAAGCCTTCCTTTCAGAATGATTTGAATGCGAACCCTCTTAAAGCGTGACACCAAATTGAAGTAAGTCATGTCCATGAGAAGATCAACAGCCCTTTCCGTAATCTCAGCATCGGAAGCATTTAAACAGATTTCCCACAAGAAATCCAATCCGGCCAAATCAGTTTTTTCCACAGACTACAGAAGAAAAAAACATAAATACTTTAAAACATCACGGCTCAAACAGAAATCACAGCATACCAAGGAGTTGCCAGATTTCTTCAATTTCTGTTCTGATTGATTGACACTTTCAAAGAAACTTTTGAAACAGTTGAAACCTGAAGAAAGAAAAAAAAAATTAATGAATGAATGATTGTTGACTAAAATTCAATGATGACGACAACAAACCTTTGACAGTTAACTTTGTGGGGTCGATATGCAGTAACTGCTTCTGGAAAAGCTGGGATTGCGTGTCAGGCTCCAGATCAGCAAGGCCTTTGGTGAACCATTCATAGCACATCTCCTTATCCCAATGACAGGCGTCAGGGCTTGCAATCAACGCATCCCAGAGATCCCTGGCACGATGCCAATGCAGATAAAGGATGCCTTCTTGAAGGAGAAATTGCAAGAAGCTCAGATGAACCGACACAAACTGGAGGGAGAAATTTCGTCAATTTACGTCGCTGCAATTTTCACTGAGCCTACGTCTTGATGTGTGTAGCGGCCGTCCACAAAGGTGTTTTCTGACAATGCTTCATTGGATTCTTTGGCATGAAGAACAGCGCAATGATGAAATTTAGTCAGGCTATTAGTGACTAATTTGATGATTTCATAATTCTTGTTCAGTTCTTGGAGGATACTCTGTAGAATTTATTTATATTCCAAATGTTATCAAAAGAATGAACGGACATACTTTCTCTGCTTTGTGGAAGCTGTGTTTGGCAATGTTTTTGGAAATTTGCAAAAGTTGTTTCAGAGCAGGTAGGACCCAAACACCCTTTGGAAGAAGAAAATGAAATCAAGTTCAGAAGATAATGAGAATGAATTACCTCTCGAATGTCATCCACACATTTAACAACATAGATTCGCTTCACGTTTTCTTTCAAAACATATGAATCGTTCAGTATGGTCAGATGTTCAGAGATGGCTTGTTCAATCAGAGATGTCTTTAATGATGGAAGATGTGCAAGGTCCCACAATAGCTCTAAAACCTAAAATTTTGAGAAATTTAAATTTCAAAATTAGAGGAAAAAAAATCAAAATAACTTACTTTGGAGGTAGTTTTGGTCACTTTAGAATTTGTGCCAATTTTACCGATAAGCGAAAGAAGCTTATCTCTCATCTTATCATCCGCAATATTCCAACTCTGTGATAACAGAATTTTATTTCTTTTCTATAAAATACATTTCAACATGATCAATCCTCACCATCTGAATCAACTTAAAAAGTTGGTCTAATTGAGTGGTGCTGAATTTTACCCCACACGCAGCGATAATGGAGTGAATATTATCAATAACAACCGTAGATTCTCCGTTCTATGGAAGCAATAAAATAATTAAAAAAAGAAATCAACAAAATTGCCTTCAAAACCTGCATCCGCCAAATTTTAGACAACTCCTCTAACGATAACTTAGTCCCAAGATGTTCTACCAAGTTCTTGACTTTATCACAGTATTGCATCTGATCAATATTCCCTGTAATTAAAACAATAACACCACCGTTGCTTATTTGGAATCCCGCAAACCTTCGAGCGCAATCGAGAGGACATGAGCATCAACCATCCATGTCAGAATGCTGTCCTGATCCAGAGCGGATTTCGGCTTCTTTGCACTCGTGCTGTCTTCAATCATTTTCGTCACCTGTTGGACGAGAAACATGAAAAACCACAAAATGGCGACCAGGGCCTTCAGACCTCTTTCAACGCATTCATGCGAGCGTTGAAGTGCGGTGACTTCAACATGTTCAGCACAAAATCCAAGCGTAACTGGTCGATTTTCTTCACATCATCTGGCCAGCATTGTAAGCAGAGAAGTTTCATGGAAGCCAACATGTCACATACACTAGAGACTTTCTAGACAAAAAGGAAAAAAAATTAACAGGATTCATTTTGTACAAAGCGCCACCTGCCTTGTCCTTCAAATCATCCGGTTTCAAATTTTGCACAAATTTAACGGCCCGATCAAGGCCAGGTCCGAGGATGGGTTTGACGACACTAACGTTCAGGTACTCGGCACAGTTACCAAAGGGAGCCAGAAGAGCGGCTAAAATCTGAGGGATAAAATTCTCAACGGATGCAACACAAATGTGGAATATTCTTACTGGGGCATCTACATTGTCTTGAGTAAGCCAATGCTGAATATTGCTAAACCCATCCTTCTCAGCAAACTAGACAGATGATCAGAAATTAAATAATTAATTAAAATTAAAAATATGATTTAGATATTCCAACCTGATTTATGAGGTTTGTCAGCCAACCATATGGATCCTACAATTGAAATTTTAAAAATTACTTTGGAATCTTGTAAGCTGAATAAAAAAATGCTTACGCTAGATTTGAGGATTCCACTGGGGCTTGTAGCGTAGCATTGACCTGAACCAAACTTGTCTTCAAAATACGCCTTATCGGGTTTCTTCTCTTTGTTCTTTGAATGGAACTCAGTCTCGGGAGTGAAAGTCAGTGCGATGACCCCCAGGAGCTCCACCGGGATGGGTTCATGACGTAATCGTATTGCGACCAAATCAATCAGCAGTTGCAGCATATCGTAAATCCCTTCCTGTATCTCTCTACCCCAACGAAGCACCGCTCCAGAAGTCATCAGCTGCAAAGAAGAAAAATCATAATAAAAAGCCACGGTTAGGAAAAGTAAAACCTACTTTTTGGAAGCATTCCGGCATACATTTCTCCAAAAATCTCCTACAAGAATTGTCAGTCTCAGAAAGCCCTGAGACAAAGAAACAAAAAAGCAAACTGCAATTCTGATAAGACTAATCAATTGTTTTCATTACCCTCAGCTGCTAGTCGAGTGGCAGCAACAAGACATTTGCCAAGTGATTCTTCTTTTTTGTAGGGAATTGACCAGGAGTTGGTGAAAACCCGGTTCTCCAGCTCATACAGGTTGCCTTCTGGGAACTCCAGTCCTGACTCCTCAATTGGCTGCGTATCTGATGAAGCACTGTCATCGGGAGCCTGCGATAAAATACATGACATGTAATAGGTCCCACAAGATCAAAAGAAAGCAGTTGAGGTACAGGCAAGGTAAAGAAAACACATGATTAGCATACACACACATATGGCAATGCAGATCAACCAAAATTTATGACTCTCTTAACCATTGAGCAGGATACTTGTAACTAGGCAAATAACTTTTTTTTCCTTTGTACCCCGTATATGTAAGCGAGGTGATGATTCAAATCAAATAAGGTGGATAAACATATTTAGTATCAGATTTAGAGGATGGCAATACAGTAATTACAACTTTCAATGGATCAAGGTTAAGCCCACAAGTGTGCCTGAAATATCTGTTTGCATAAATGCACTACAATAACAAGCACATATCGGATTCACTTGAATCACACGTTTGCTCGTTGAGAGCCATTGCAAGCATTGCACAGCTAGGAATACACTCAATAGAACCGTTATATACTTAGTTTCAACATTGTACCTCTTACGAACGATTTACCCGAGCGACCGTGGCTACAAATAAGAAAATCTGAATTTTATCGAAAGGTTGATGCCATTTTCCGGCGATGTTATTATTTCCAACTTTATTGTGAATCAAGAAACTTGAACTCTCTTTACATGGATTATGTACTGATAACACATAATTTGCATGTATGTCGGCCATCTCTGGTCAGACGATTCGACGATCCCCTCTCAATAATAAACCACAATGTTCGCTGTTGTGGCGAAAATGCCAGACTGTAACTGATAATCAGATCAGTTATACTTGTGGAATTAGATAAAGGTCATAAATGAGTCACATGCAGGCTGATAACTTTATCACAGCCAATGGTTAACAACCTAACAAATTAAAGAAGCAATGATTAATGGTTTATTCCAAAATTCCCACCTTTGGGGATTTGGGGCTAGGCAGAGTCTGCTTCACAACTTCATTGTAACTAGGGGGAGGGGCAGGTCCATAGATGGGTGACACCGTTCCACTTCCTGTGTCTATAGATGCAGGCAGACCGCTGTCAATATCGAGGTCCTTCATCGTGTCGAAACTGGTAGTAGGGTGTTCGTTGGTGAGAATGGCGACAGCGTCATTCAAGTCGTTCTTCGCCATCTTCAGGGCACACCTCACTTCTACCTCGTAGAAGCCCATACATAGTAGAGTCTGAACGTGTTCCTCGTTCACCTCCATTGTCGAAGGGTGTCAGGGTCAACAAAAATATCGAAAATATCGAAAACCCATCGGGCTTCTGATTCACAACAAATAACACAACTAAGATCACTTGATAGATTACATATCGCCAAAAATTACAGTTATCTTCATTTTGACATGAGGAGATTACACAGGAAGTGCAACCATTTTGGTTAGGGTGCCGTGCGCAAAATATAAATATGGGATGGCTGGCCATCGAAATCAAACATAAAATTATATTCACCATGTTCATAATTCATTGACGTATGCAATTGTAAATTAGATCACATTTTTATGACTTTTTTTTGCTGTTGTAAGTTAGAGAAGCATACAGTTTCCAGTAATGTCACAAACTTGTTGTGTGTACTTTGAGTTCCACATAAAACGATAGTAAAATTAATTACAGATAAATATTCATACAGTCAGATCTCACTCTTCAATTCATAGATAAAGATATCAACTAGGGGCCTGCTTTTCATTCAACTTCAACTTGGACTGTGACGTCAGAACTGGAGAAATATCCGGCCCACTGGATAAGGAGGTCAAAACCGAGAACCTGAAACCTAAAGTCTAAGTCAAAGTTTGTACATTTCCAAATCATAATACAGTAAAACCCCACAAACTCGAAAACGGATAACTCGAAGACCCCTCTTCGTCAAAGTGTTTTCAAAGTCCTGACGACTCCCCTATACTTTAGCATTACAGATTGCTTGGATTCCTCGAACCCCTCTTCGTTGAAAAACCCTGTTTCTCAAACATATTTTTCGGTCCCTTGAGCAAAATCGAATCGTATTCGTCGAAGTTTTTTTTTTTTAGATCAAAGAACCCTTTCGCTAATTGTAATTAACGCAACTCTGTTTACTGTTTTGGACAATCGTTTACAAACCGAGTTCGACTCGCTTGTCACCTCTCACATTGTTCAGAAGTCAGCGTCTCCGTCTCAGTCTTTTCATTGCGTAATCGACCGTATCGTGTCGATTAAAGCAGCCGTCATGTTCAAAGGTTCAATTAGCAGCAAGCGTTCTTTTGTTCACGATGCTTGGTTAACAATAGAAGAGAGAGTATGTAGTGGATTTTCGATCCGAGTAAACTCATGAAGGCGTCTTTGATGAAGACGATTACAGAAAGCGGTATAGCCTCAGATGTTGAATAGGCAAGAAACATCAATAATAAACAAACTCTGCCTATCAGTATAAAACCCGATCATTCGTCACAACAAATTAATCATTCTGTAGACGAATCTCTGCGAGACATCTCTGCAATAATAGCGACTAAACAAAAGATCACGCGTGTAACCCTGGAGGCCAAGTTCCTGGCAATCAGCAAAACTGAAGCTGGAGGGAAGAAAAAGACCATCGCCGATAAGTTTGGATTCCCACCAAGCACCCTGTCAACTTGGATAAAAAATTCTGAGAAGATTCAAGCGCATTACAGAGAGAGTGGAGGTGTCAGGAAGCGAGCGAGGTTGTGTGAATACCCTGACGTGGAAGAGGTGTTGATGCTGTGGTTCAAGGCGGCAAGAACAAAGAATATCCCCCCTCTCTGGGCCGATTTTGTATATTTTTGTAGTAAACAACGCAAACAAATCGTTTCAATTTTTTTCTTTCATGTGTTGGTAGCTTTAAAGGGAGGGAGAACTGGTTAAAAATGGACTTTCAGTCGTTATTTGATGCACCAAAAATGATTCCTATGCCTGGCCCACACAAGGAATATCATCGCTAACAATTTCGCGGGAGATATATTGCTAATTAAGCGTGACGTCATGAGCTGTGATGAAACACCGAGTCCCTCTCTTTTACAATGGGTCTCGTCATATCAGCGTGTCCTGCGACTAAACCCCTGGATATTTTTTTCTTTTCTTTTCGGAAATAGATAGAATAATCATTTTGCCACCAGTCAGGCGCAAAAAAAAATATTTTTCGCAATTTTTCTTATTTTAACAAGCGATTTTCAAGCGACACCTCCCATGGTTTCTCATCCTGAAACAGTAAAAAGGTCAGCCAGAGTGCACCACGCATGCGCAATACTGACGCTTTCGTTTCGTAAACAACCAAGATGTCATTTTATGGTGAAGATGCTCTGTTCTGATTGGCTGAACTCGATAGCTTCACGAGGGCAACGGGACCAATCACGGCAAGCCCTCAGCTGACGTTTGCCTCCTATACTTTGCAATGGAAGCCATTCTCCCATAGGCGCAATGCTAACCCCGATATTCGGAATGCATTATTTCCTTACGCTTGCATCCAGGCATGGTGTTTTTGGCACGGAATGCTATCAATTGGTGCTATGAGTCAATAGAACATCACTTAAAATTTAGTTCCCCATCCCTTTAAAGTGTTCTAGGGTAGGTCATTACGCTATCATAACGTAATTTGAGATCAATACGCTATCATAACGTCATATCATAGATCATAACGTTACCAAAATGTTGAGAATTCGAAAACCCCGATTCGTCGAAAACTCTCTTCGTCGAAGTGTTTTCGCTGGTCCCTTCAAATTCGAGTTAGCGGGGTTTTACTGTAAATAATAATAATAAATAATAAATTTATTCAAACACGTACAGTTTGGCAAACAGTGGCAGTTGATGGTGACAGAAACAAAGTTGTTTATGCGTCACCCGCAAATGAATGAAAACGTGAGAAAAAAAAAAAAAGAAAAAAAAAAAAGAAACAGATCATGGTTGTTGATAGTGTATTACTGTACAATGTAATCGGCTCATGCACTTTGGAAAAAAAACATCCTATGCTGATAAATAATTTACCTCTTTGTGATATCGAAAAGCGGCAGGTTGTCATGAGCGTTGCCATTTGAAGCATGAATGTGTTATGCCAGCAACCTGTTCAAAACAACTTCATGCTGACACTGTCTTCTGCAGTTATGCTCTGGGCTTCAACAGTTCAAGTGAGAAATCGAGCACTGTGATTGTTGTTAAACATATCTTGGTGCTAGTGGGAGTGTAAGCAAGATAATCAATGCTAGTTTTTTTGTTTTTTTTTCTCTCACTGAATTATTGTTGTTATTGTTATTATATTCACTGAATTATTGTTATTATATTGAATTATTGTGATGTTCGATGAGGAACGAATAAACATATATATATAGCACAGGAAATTTAAACGGACTGCAATTTTCACGGTTTTATGGCTCAGACCTTTATTCGAGGCAACAATTATTCGCAGTCAAGCGTGGGGTCATATAATATCATCCAGGAAGATTCCGAGGGCATTCAATTTTCATGGTCGATCATGACCACAAATAAAAAAAATTCTTGCAGTGTCATCATTTCATGCAAAATCTACATGTAAATCATTTAAAAAAAAATGATTGAATTAAAAGTCAAGTTTTTACTATCTCAAAGCGGTGGCGATGTTGGCCCGGAGGAGGAGGAATGCGTTTTTGTAGCCATCTCCTTACATTGCTGGGAGAGAATCTGAATTCTGGGAACTTGGGAATTTTTTTCTTCTTTGTTTTAACTGACCTCCATCCAGTAGTTTTGCTTTCATTATAAAGGCATTTGCAAACCCTGTGCATTTTTCTGTGGCATCAGTGATGAGCGTTCTTCCTTGTTTTATGGGTGGGATGCGACTGGATTTC
>KB312129.1:34026-57275 GCA_000328365.1 Capitella teleta | reverse complement strand
AGATTTAATTTCACTTAAATCATTCACTCTATCAACACTTAATTGTATCTCTTGACGAAATCACTATAATTGTATCTCTTTTGGCAAATTCAATATGTTCTTATGTTTTGGCAAATTCAATATCATCTTGTATTTTCATCTTGCAAATTCAATATCATCTTGTATTTCTTGGCAAATTCAATACCATCTTATAACTTTTTGTGGTTGATGAGGCGGGTGCTTCTCACCACTAAATTGTATTTCTTGGCAAATTCAATATCATCTCATATTCCTTGCCAAATTCAATATCATCGTATAACTTTTTTGAGGTTGATGAGGTGGGTGCCTCTCACTAATTAATTGTTTTTCTTGGCAAATTGAATATCATCTTATAACTTTTTGTGGTTGATGAGGCGGGTGCATCTCACCACTAAATTGTATTTCTTGGGAAATTCAATATCATCTTGTTTTTCTTTGCAAATTCAATATCACCTTATAACTTTTTGGGGTTGATGAGGCGGGTGCCTCTCACCACTTAATTGTATTTCTTGGCAAATTCAATATCATCTTGTATATCTTGGCAAATTCAATACCATCTTATAACTTTTTGTGGTTGATGAGGCGGGTGCTTCTCACCACTAAATTGTATTTCTTGGCAAATTCAATATCATCTCATATTTCTTGCCAAATTCAATATCGTGGTATAACTTTTTTGAGGTTGATGAGGCGGGTGCATCTCACTACTTAATTGTATCTTTTGGTAAATTCAATATCTTCTTGTATTTCTGGGCAAATTCAATGTCATCTTATAACTTCTTTGGGGTTGATGAGGCGGGTGCCTCTCACTATTTAATTGTTTTTCTTGGCAAATTCAATACCATCTTATAACTTTTTGTGGTTGATGAGGCGGGTGCCTCTCACCACTAAATTGTATTTCTTGGGAAATTCAATATTATCTTGTTTTTCTTGGCAAATTCAATATCACCTTATAACTTTTTGGGGTTGATGAGGCGGGTGCCTCTCACCACTTAATTGTATTTCTTGGCAAATTAAATATCATCGTATAACTTTTTGGGGTTGATGAGGCGGGTGCCTTTCAACACTTAATTGTATCTCTTGACAAATTCAATATCATCTCGTATTTCTTGCCAAATACAATATCATGCGGGGCCTCTCACCACCTAATTGTATGTCTTAATAACAACAATAATAATAATAATAATAATAATAATAATAATAATAATAATAATAATAATAATAATAATAATAATAATAATAATAATAATAATAATAATAATATAATAGGCTGTTGAAGTTGTTTGCCCAAAAGTATTAACTCTGCCATTGCCTGTCCCAAGCCCGGATGAAAAAAGAGGATGGTTTTCTTTATATTTAATTAAAATTATTGCAGGATTTCATGTTTGCTCAATTTCACATATTGCTCGTCTCTTTTGTGTTATTTTTATTTTCAGGACGTGTTGTTGAATGAACTACGGGTGTAATGGGGAAGATAGCGCCTCAGCAAGAACCTAGCTGTAGTGTGTGCTGCAAACTCTTATGCAATAATACTTCTTGATACTTCTTGATTTTTTTGGGAAATGACGATGAATGAAATAAAATTGGTGATGTTGTTTTCAATTTGAATTTAGAATTTGTGATTTGATATATTTTCTTATTTTTTATTTTATTTTTTTCTTATCTGCTCATATTTCTGAATCAGTAAAGCGCCAGGTTCACGTTTATTATTTGGAAATGCTCTGTGCCTACAAATTAAAGATATCTGAGTGTGCATGACTGTAATTGAGGTGATTAATTTTTTACAATAGAATTCACAATAAAGTGATAAATTCAGAACAAAAAAGGTTTATAGTTTCATAGTTTATAGTTTCAAGATGAACACCAAGTAAAACAATTGAATTTGAAATTGCAAAAAAATAAATTCACAAATAGTATTTGCAATTTAAAATGAAAATCTATAATACTATTTTAGATGTATGATGCATGCAAAGTTGCTGTGGTTATACTTCATTATTACGAAATAAAGTTGAAAAAAAAAAAAAAAAAAAATAAAAAAATAAAAAAACGACTTAAAATGATGTAACAGAAAAAAAGAAAAGAATTTATGCATACATTTCAATTCAATTATTACGAATTTAATGAAATTCTATGTATTACAAGTGTTACAGGATGAAGTGAAACAGATATAAGTAAAATTTGGTTGAAGGTCTTCTCATTTCTCACTATAACATTCATAACGTATGATGGAAAAAGATTTACAGATCCGCGTTTCCATGCCATAGAGTTTGACCTAGATGTTTTGTAACGAAGTATTTCTGTAATCAAAATTGATCAATTTATGGCATAATATGATGTATTTCCGACTTTTATGGTTGAGATATATGTCTTTCTGGAGAATAAAAGCTTCGCTTCGAATCGCTACAGCTCAAAATAGTAGTGGGCGATAACATAAAAATGGCATTTCGCTATTTGGGCGATAATAGAGGGGCATTACGCTATTTGGGCGATAAAAAAGGGCCATTTTGCTTGCATACGCCTGAATAAGGCATTACGTGATTTCGACGGACCCACAAAATCCCTTACCCAGGTCTAGTTAAAAGCACATCTTAACCCCAAGCTTTTAAGCATTTGGATATTCGATAAAATGGCACAATGTCCGGTTGAGATTTTGATCTTTAGTGGAAAAAGAAAATCTGGGAAAGATTACGTGACTGACATCATAAAAGAAAGGTTATATCCTCAAACATTTGTTTCTCAATATATTTCTATATAATTTTTTTACGATCTTTGATATTTGCCTCCATGAATGCTCTTGTCGAATGTCGATTGAGCGACAATAGGGCCAGTTATAATGTATATATTTGTATGCGATTGTGCTTTAATGTTGGCATCCCTCAATTAGAGCAGGGAGTAAAACGCAGATTCCTGAATCCTGACAGTGCTACAAATGCTTCGGAGAGCCAAATAAAACGATATGTATTGATCCGCAACATCAATAAATAGAATGATATGACATATTTCCTCCTACTACAGTTGTAATTTTGGAGCACTTGCCGAATCATCCGGACCCTAAATTAAGCAATTGGGGGGAGGGTCCCCCCATCGCTCTAAAATGGGCGCTAGGATTTTTTTGGTTTATAGAGATAAAAGATGGGGTATGGTTTTTTTTATAGAGAAATTTAGCAATTTGTAGGGCTGGGCGGATATTGCTTAAACACGGATACACGGATAACGGATATTCGTGTTACTAATATCCGACGGATACGGATACAGACACGGATATTTATGCCCAAACACCGGAGCATGCACCTGCAGCGTAATGCCCAAGCGCCTGGCACACGCTGTGAGCTCGAAAACCACGCTCTGCCTGCAGTAGTTAAAGACAAGCAACCTTGACCTACTGCCGTCATCCTTCTTGCTTCTTGTACATTTCTTTTATCAAAACGTTCAGAATGAGTTTCAAGAGGTATCGCTCATGCAGACAGCTTGTCGATTTCACAGAGGTGAATTCCTTATCAGCGCAATCTATTTTAAGTATTTTCCCCCAACTTCACGAGTCGCAGATTATACGCCCAAGACGGAACGACAGTAACGTGCACTTTGTGCTACAGTGTACACTTTCAATAAACATGATTTGGAAATGTACAAACTTAGTAACTTCATGAGGCAGAAGTCAGTTCATAACTTCATGGCAATTATTGTTCTATAGAAAGTTTGAAATAATTCAAGTCGCTAGATTGCCAAGTAGCGGGCCTAGGCATATGTACTAGTCTGTATTAACTGTTCAATTTCAAACATGGTTCAAAGTCGAGAAAGTGATGAAATTCAGTGCTGTTTGTGGTTCACACGAAAACTGCAATTGACAAAGCTGTCACGTGTAACGGTGTTGAAAAATAGGCACTAAAGGAGATAGTCAACAACGCGTGTTACGTCACTTTTGCTTGATGACTGAAGAGATTCAAGGGCATAGAATTGTGTTTGTTTAAAACAAATCAGAATTAGCGCATTGTTGACATCGTGTAATTGACATCGCTCAGCTTCAGTGAGCAGCGCTTGTGTGCGGAATGGCTGTGCGCTACGCTCACTGTGCGCTCGAAACAAACACTTAAAATTTACACTATCCGTGTTTAACTATCCGTGTTGAAACACGGATCACGGATAGTACTGAAAACCCCCAATATCCGTGCTGTCACGGATATCGGACACGGATATCTGCCCAGCCCTAGCAATTTGTGTGCCGCCACCTTTCCTCTATTCCGTCTCTGTCTTCAGTCTTTGTCTGCCTGAGAAGAAATGAATGTAAATGTGAATGAAGAAGAATGCAATTATCAGTGAAGATGAACTTACCTCTTATTAGACGTGATTTGATCTCGGACCGTACTCCTCAAAGCACCACCGATTGCGCCAGCGCGGAATTCGATGAACGTGTTGAGTTGCTTGTGGATTATAACCATGTTCAAGCGTAGCTCATTATAATATTAAAATGTGCCCTCTTGACCTCATGAATATAAGAATTCCTGAAACACGTTGTTTTGTTGTGTCACGTGACAACCGTTTTTAGTTCGCTTGATGTGTGTCCTTACACGTTGTCAGATTTTGCAGCAATGGGAATAGTGACTAGGGCTGGGCGAATATTCGGGTTTGTTATTCGTTATTCGGCAAATAGTGGGGTATCCCCGAAGCTTTGTTATTCGTGTTTTTACCCGAATAGTTGACCCAAATAGTCGAAAAACCATTTTCAGCATTTAATCCATTTCATGTCTTCAAAACCTGTAAAAACAATCTCAATAGTCCACAGAGATAACTCTCGACGGCGTGTTCACACTTCAAAGACAAAGACTGTGTCAATTACCATGAACTAAAATCTGACCCTCCCTCCTCTTGCTAAATGCACAGCAAACAATGCGGCGGCTCAATTAAAGGCGACCCGCAGCATCGAGACTGCATGCATCCCATCCCCTCCCCCTTCTCCGGATAAGCAGCTTGCTCGCACTCACAGCGAGCAGAGCGCGCGATATCTGCTTCAGCAAATAAAATAATTATATCTCTCTTCATGTGGTGATGCAACGATCTCATTGAGTCCCCCGCCCTGTCTTCTCCTAACATGCATTCCCCCTTCCCCTCTACCTATATCCACATAAAGCGTCAGCTCCAAAATCATTCAACCAAAACAATGCTCCGTTCGCTGAAACCAGTGATCAACTGATAATGCATCGCGCGCCTTCACTCTGAATGGGGACTAATTGGTCGGGGTGCATCAGTAGCCTTTATATAAAGTTGCTGCTGAAACTTGTGTCAAGATGTCGATAAATTAAATACTAGTACATGTAAGTTCACTACAAGTCAATAATATGAGGAAGATTTTCAACAATAATCCTGTTGCCATGGTGATATGAATTACTTCGTGTACTACGATTAGAGATTGATGAAATTGATCAGTAGGCGAGAGTGAAGAAAGGTCAGAAGTTCACATTTGTTACTGCTGACATGCATAGCTAGGAAGTTGATTACAACTTATAGTAAATAGCATCATTATAGTAAATAGCATCAAGAAATTAAGGACTTGATGTGGATTGGACCAACGGTGAGAATAATGAATAACATTTTTATAAGAAAGAACAGGACAAGAATAAGAAAGAAAGAATGAGAGAATGAAAAAAAAAAATTGAGAGAATGAGAAGAAGAAAGAAATATAACATGAACAGGTTAAATGTAAAGTGTCGTGAAGAGCAGGGATTTCTTAATTCTGTTGGTTATGGAATGATAGAAGGAATTTCTTGTATTTGTCTTTGAAAGTACTGAGCGAGTTGTATGTGCTTATATCGGTAGGAATGGAATTCCAAGTAATGACTCCCGTGCATTTAATGCTTTTCTGACCACATTTTAGTTTGAATCTTGGAACAAATAATTTGTTACAGTTGTGTGTTTGTCGGTTAAGAATACTATTGTTTTTTCTTGAAGTAATTTGAGAATATAGAGGGAAGAAGCCCATTTGTTGCTTAAAGACTAGTATGCCAGTAAAGAAGTTATAGATATCTTTACATTTTAACAATTTCAATTCATTATGAAGTGTGTCAGTCGTATGGCGTTTTTCTTTTTTACTCAGGATTTTCAAGATTTTATTTTGAGCTGTTTGGACCGGTTTCATCACAGTCGGATCACAAGTTCCATATACAGTAAAACCTCGATGTATCGAACGTCCGTCCCTCGAATGTCTCCCTGTGTCGAAGTGTTTTCGAAGTCCCGACGATTCTCCTATACTTTACTATTAGCATTAACATCCGTCTCTCGAACGTCTCATTCTCGAATTTATCCTTGTGTCGAAGTGTTTTTGAAGTCCCCGAGACATATTTTCGATCTGTAGCTCGAAGTCGAAAAATTTGATGAGCATATTTCTCAGTTTGATAACTTTAAAGAGAGAGAGAGAGAGAGTCAGTTGTTTACAAAGCATCAAAACATCCCCGCCCCCACAAAGCAGTCGGCAGCCTTTATCTCTCCTCTGTTTACGCCGCGATCAGAGCTTTGATTGGCTGACTCCAAAGATCAACGGACCGTGGATCTCAACTAAGCTATAAGGCATTGTTGTTGGTGTATTTGTGATGATATTTAATGAATTGCCGACAAAAGACCGCGCGCATTTGAAGCTAGAGTTAATTAAAGAAATCCAGCCTTAGATTTACACGTTGATAAATATTTGTTAATTAAAAGTTCCAATCTCAATTTCTCCTATAATCATTTCTTTGGTCTAGATTTCTCGTAAGTCATGAGATCACCGTTCATATTTTATGAGTTCATAACGCATGCAGTTAATCATAACGTCAGAGCACGGTTTAGAGTCATAACGGTTATATCATAACGGCCTCGATCTATCCCTTGAAGTATCCTTGAGTCGAAGTATTTGAGCTAACCCCACGAACTTCGACACATCGAGGTTTTACTGTATTTCAATGCCGTATATGATAAACGGGAACACGCAGGCATAGTAGATTTGTTTCACTTGATTAGCATTAATATATTTAGTGAGATATTAAAATGCACCTGGCAGCTGGTTTAGTTTAAAGATTATACAACTCGAGTGTTGCCGAACATTGCTGAAGTCCTTATTAAGAGACATCGTTTTTGTCTTCGGAGGCGGTCAACCTCAAATCAAGATTACCGATCGCCTTATATGGAAGCTAATGTTTAATGCATGAGAGGCCGAGTCCGATCGGCGCCCATGGAAAATAAATTATGCGAACTCGAAGTGACATAGCAATTGTTTCAGTTTCGCTTTCTGACGGCGCTAAAAGTTGATACAGCAAACATTAGTGATTGTAAAAGAAGTTGAGGTATTGGAAGTGGCACCAAGAAGCGTGCTTTTTCATGTCACATTACTGGTATGGCTCATACAGTGGCTCTGGAGTTGGAGAAATTGACCAATCCTAAATCTGAATCTGGTCATCAACCTGATCAGGCAGATGTCAACACCTCCATATCCATAAAATCCTCGGAAAAAATCGGTGTGATTTGAATCTACTTTTCATTCATGACTGATTTGAGATATAATGCAAAGAAAAGTAGCAAACATAAAAAGAGCCTAACTGGTAACTTAGTAATAGTTACTTAATTTTGATTAATTGTATTTAGCTGAGCAAATTGCTCGCCTATAGCATTTTAGGAGAGCTAAAAATTGCTCACCTGGCCATTTTAAATTGTAGAGACTGCATGTGCGCATGCCTTCTGGTATGCTGCATTCTCACCACATACACTCAGTGTTGAGATGCCAGGGCCTATGGATTATTGTTATTATTCCATATCAATGTAAATCAACTAATATAAATGTAAATACCATTATGAAACTTGTTTAATTCAATTCCAGATATGTCACAATTAATACGATGCGCCATGAAAGTATATCTGAGCGGGAATTGAAATGCGAAATGATCTACAATACAATTGGAAATTTATACGATAGAACATATTTCAATGAAATACATTTATTATGTGCTCTTGCTGTTGTTATTTTGTTTACAAAATATTGGAATAATTGTAATATCATTGATAGATAACATATACTGAACTCTCAAATATTCTCGATTGACTCATCAAATGCTAAAAAAAAAATAATAATAATAATCACATGAAACTTAAAAATAGAAAAATAAAAAAATTAAAATTTTTAAATGAATAACGATTATACACTCAATTGCTCTCCTGCATTCAGATTTGAACCGCATCAGGAAACAGAATTCTGAATCAGGCTTTTATTCAGGTCAAATCCGGGGTCGTAGGTCATGTCAGGAATCTGCTATCTGCGTTTTGCCCTCAGTTTGTTGATGCAGCTTCCTTATTGGCTAACGTGTTGTAGGTTGAGTGGTGTCTGCTCCGTCCTGAGGCTGTCTGGCCCACTGAAGGCTCAGTATGCACAGGTTCGTGTTCTTTTAATGTTTCTTCCACAATTTCTAATTCGACAATTATTTTTTGTCATTCTTCTCTTTATTTAAATCTGAAATCTGTGCTCGCATAAATCATTGACTGGGTCCATTTATGGAACCACCAAATAATTATGGTCTGTGTGGAATGTGATCAGATCTATATATATTATATATATATGTATATATAATTGTACTAATCTGATGGTCAAGTTTTTCATGACATCTGCTTTGTCAACTTAATAAATCCGACATCTACTCGTTTCAAAATTGAGCCGACTGCTTTTGGCTCTTATGTCAGTGAACTCTTAAGTGATGTCGAAATGATTTCATGAGTGTTGACATAGCAACGGGTTTGAATATAGGATGGATAATCAAATTTGAAGAATTTAATTTTATTTTATTCACCAGCTGATAAATTAATATTGCAGATCAAAGATTTCATCAAATAATTATTAACACAATTAAAATTCTGCGCTGTAACGAGAATTAATAGACAAGCACGCAGTCTTTCGGTTTTTCTGTTCATTTATGATTTCTTTGCTGTTGATGCAAATAAAATCTTGAAATCATGTGCCGCAGGGAACCTCTTCACCTCATCCCTTTCTTACTTTTCAGGATCACAATCTGGATCTTTCCCGATTACTGGACGCAACTGAATATAAGGAGAAATACCGAGCGGACATGATTGCTTGGGGCGAGAGTAAACGCTCTGCTGACCCTGGATATTTTTGTCGAATAATTTGCACGGGACCAGGGTCCGAGAAACCAATCTGGATCATCAGCGACGCGAGACGCCGAACTGATGTTGAATACTATCAGACGGAGTACCCGGGACAAGTGAAAACTGTACGAGTCGAAGCGGATGAAAGTGTGCGTAGAGACAGAGGCTGGGTGTTCACCTCAGGTAGATCACTCGTGGTTTCTGGGTCATGTGTATTGACCTTTTTATGACCTTTCAGGTGTTGATGATGCGGAATCAGAATGCGATTTGGACGAAACTAACTTTGACCTAGTTATCACGAACAACGGGGATTCAGAATTGCTGGAGAATGCACTTACTGACCTCATAGAAGATATCCGATCCAAGTTGGCAGTGTGATGTTGGATCTATTCTTAGTAAATTCATTCCAATTGATTTGATTTGTGTTGATGTGAATTTCATGTTATGTTTGTATTCTACACTCGGTGCTATGATTGATGCTGTTCTTTTAATCACTATCTTTTTTTTTTTAATTCTATTCATCAATTATTTGAGATTTATTTCAAAACCCTCTGAGCCCAAGATGCACATTGTATGCTGAGTTCTTCAAATCTTAAAAATCATGATTATCATTCTTTAAATTCATTGTTGGTTGTTATTGGAGGCCACTTTCCACTCTCAGGTCTCAAGGAATCTCTGAGAACAAACTCATAAATATTTATTTTTGAAGTTTTAAAATTGAGAGAAATATAAAATATTCTTGCCATCCATGAGCGAGTGATGTGTACCCTGGAGATTGGAACGTAAGAAATAATAATTATGTAACAAGTAAATGAAGCAGTTGCCAACAGTGCCTATTGCAGTTTTAGCTGAAAGCTACTAGAGCAAGTATTGCGTAACTTCATAACCAGCGATCTACACACAACTATATCATGATTCAAACTGGCTGCTGAGCCACAAGCCATGGTACGATGATGAGAGGTCCTGCTGTGATCGCTATTAGGGCTGCGACAAAAATTATGAATAACGTTTTGTCGAGAACTTCGGCGACGAAACACCACTCGTAGCGGATGTCCCTTTGAAACTGTTGAGCGTCACAAACCCTTTCTTTGATTCGGCTTCTTCTGTTCTTCTTACCGCGTCCCTTTTCTTCACCGAGGTCAATGACCTCTTCTTCGCAGTGTCCGTAGAATTGGTAGAAGTTAAAGAAGGGCGTGAAAGTCAGTTTGGCGAGGAAGCTCTTGCAAACTGTCAACATGCATCTCGGCACGGGGGGACAGCGATATCGGTCGCCTTTCTTCTTGATGTTGATCACCAAGGTCGCGAACACCAGTGAAAGGGCGTTCAAGGTCATCACCAAGGTCAGGAAGACGCCTGTACAGAGCAACACGTGTTTGTATTCGCAACATCATTTAAGTAATCGTATAAGTACTGACCAATCAAAGGCAGCGAGTCTGATTCGGGGATGTTCTCAGCAATGGCCAACTGCAGGACGTACAGCGAGAGAAACACCGTCAGTCCAATTCCCACTTTGTCTCCATTGTCACAAGGAAGCATAAAGCTGAACATGGCCATAATGCACAGCACCACAGTCGGCGCAATGACCGTGTACGCGTAATACAGCGGTCGACGCCTCACCGCCATGCTGACCAGGATCTGTGGGTATGCCCCTTGCATAACTTCAGACTCCAAAACCTCTCGTCGTACTTCCACTTTCAGCAGATCCAGTTCACTGTTTTCAGAAAACGTGCTCAGATCCATGCCCTCTGACCCCAAGGTCAAGTTCACTTGTGATTCCTCGTAGATCCACGAACCAAGTCGGATGAAGCATTTCTGGGAATCAAATGGAAAGTAGGTCACGTCCACTGCGCATGACGTGTGCGTGATCAAAGGTAGTGTCCACTGTACTATTCCTTCTGACGTCACGTGGACACGACTGTCCTCCACACTGACCAGTCCAAGGTGACCTTTATCAGCGCTGAAGATGGACAGAGGACAAAGTTTAGTTTTGTGACTTGGGGAAGGTGATTTCAATACTTGTTGAAGAGGTAGATATCTGGAAGCCACAGTACTTGTGAGGGGAGGACAATATTCTCCAGACCATCGTATCGACCCGGGTTCCACTGTAGCAACTCATCCTGCCATTCCTGCATACATTAAAAATTTATCAACACTCTTTAATTATGATTCCTTCTGATGCTCAAGCCATTATTAATCATTTCATTCAATTAGAAATTCAGAATTTCATTTGGAAATATGACTTAATGAAGGAAGATGGAGCTAAGTACCTCGTGTATCCACAGCTTAGTGATGAGAGTTTGGTTCTTTTCGGCCTGCAATGCGAGAACATGATATTGGAGAGTGTGAACAAAGTAAATCCACGACCCCCCCCCCCCCCCTGTTTACAGCACGGTTTGACATCGCCAATTTGTTTCATTCATACTTCAAAACTTTAAAGTCCCAAGGAGAGGGGTTTTTTTCTCTCACCAAGTCCAGGATGTGATGAAGGGCTATGGACACTCGCACATTGACTGGGCTGCTGGCCATCTGCACTGGCCTTGAGCTGGTGTCATAATTCCTGGTCAAAGTGTCAAAGAGTCGTTGTTCCGCGGCTCGTCTGGATGGTGGGCACTGGTGTTGAGCTGTTGAAAGAACGAAACGTGTTATGCTTCAATATTTAATCCTTTGCGCTTCTCCCGATCGCACTTTCTTCTTTGCTTATTTATAATTTCATAGTGGAGCGTTGGAAAGATTTGTCCATATTTATCAGGCTGCAAAGATGTGTGTACAGGTCTTATTACGCGGCATGATTGCAAATTGGCTCTCGAGACACGTTTTCAGAGTCCTCTGATGCGAGCAAAATGGCTGATTGCATTTGCTGATGCCTCAATGAAACGAAAATGAAATGAAACGAAAATGAAATGAAACGAATTTGTTGTTCATTTCGGAAGCAGACGGAGTGCAATTTTGTGCACATGAGTCTGTTTGCGTAGCTGTTGGTCTGCGGTCTCTGAAGCAGACTCCTTCGTTGGCTGATAGTGCTTTGTGTGTATTAAATGTGGTATTGTTACTGCAGTGATAAATCTGGCAGAATATAGTCTCGAGTCAGATTTGTATCCGCACAATTCCAGGGCCGATACGGGGCTTCTGTGTTACCATTCGGGTCTACGACCACACAAATAGTGAGACAGCTGCCTGTGCACAATGTAGAGCAAGCAGGGTATATAATAATAATATTATTATTATGCTCTTTCTGTGCGTTTTCTGGTCATACATTGCGCCGTTGCCCTTCCGTCGTGATAACAAATGTGTGCCATTTGCCCTCATTGCTTCGTCACCATGGCACAATAAGCCCTCTTTATGACGTCATGAGTCCTCTTTGTGACGTCATGAGTCCTCTTTATGACGTAATATGCCACATTCTACGCGGTGTATCTGAAAGCATACCATACAAACCCAGGGTACGTTATCCCTTTATGCAGCCCTGGGTAACACCCATGCTGCTCTAAAGCAGCAGAAGAAGTTGCCATCGTCAGATTTCCTATGTAGTCTTGCTTGGTTGGCATTATTCATATTGCACTCTATTATAGCAACAAACCAGTAATGCCGTACACTAGCTTCTAGGATTGGTGTGCTCCCAATCAAAATAATTATGTGATATCATTTTATGCTTATTAGTGGAATCAACTATAGGAGAAAACGATGAAAATTATGGCAATCCATACAATGATTTCACATAATTGTAATTATGCTCTAAGCATGAACATAATATGCAGATTATACTGGAAATACACATACGTCTTATACAAATCTTGTGCACGTGTTTCTCCTGAGCAATGCAACGCACATCATCCACCGATTTATAATATCCTGCCAGCACCTTGAGACGCGCGATCAGGAGAACATTAGCCAGCATACATTTCCACCAATACCGACTAATTCAATAACGAAATATATATCTGTAAAGTCACTCACACATCCAATACACAGGTGTTATATAACCCAGCATACCTACCAGAGCAGTACCCCACGAATCCGATCACAACCCACGGGGCCCAATGCATCTTCGTAGTCAGAGGCAGAATCGGGCAATAAGCCAGGCAGGGCAGCTTCGCAGGCACTGGGCGAGTCTATTGATTCTCCGTACAAGCAACCGGGTGCAGCCGATAGCCCTCGCTCTCTTCTTTTAACCAGCATCTGCTCACGTGCTGCGGGAAGGGGGGTGCCTGTTATGCAATAGAGGTAAAGTAGGGTTTGGGTTGGGTTGCAATTTAAGAGGCATCTTCAGATCGGTTGTTCAGTTGGCTTTCTGGCTCTAAGGCAAATACATAAATGTTTATTGGCTATTATTTTTGTATAATAATAATTATTATTTGTTAATAATTAGTTAACAAAAAGTATGCAAATTATTATAATTATATTCAAAAATTCAAAATTCAAACAACTTTTTATTCTGACTCAAACCGGTAAAAAGCTAAAGGATAAACAAAGAGCACACATCAAAAAGGACCACAATGCTGTTAAATGACAGACACCTATTCACCTAAAACGCCATGTATTTTTATTCTAAAGCAAGCGCACTCCATGTCGTATTAAATAGTGCGGATAGAATGCTGTTATAGATGACTTAATTATTGAACCGACAATTAAAGCGGCATATTATATTGTGCAGGGACATTAACTCAAACAAACATTTGAGTAGCACTAAGATATCGAGGCAGACGTAATTAAATGTGCTATGCATCATTGTGAGTTGCGTATAGAAGCCATTTTGTCATGACACCAGAGAGTCGAGAGACACGAAGTATACATTGATGAGCAATAGGTTCTGAATAGTCGGAATTTCACATCACGTGAACTCATAAAAAACTTTCAAGCTAAAGTATTTCCCTGAAAATAATAACTTCTGACGTTGACTGTTTACATCAAACAAATCATCGCAAATACAATGATCAAAATCTTTAGCTTTGGCTGCATCTATGAAGCTAATGTGGCGAACCCACAAACGTGCTTGTCAGACGACGTGTTCATTTCTTCTTCGCGATATAACAAGTTGACGCAGAAATAAAGTCGGCAGTAGTATCGAGTCTTCTCAACACATGTGTCCAAGTCTCGATATACTAAAAACACAGTACTGTTCAAGTGCCCAGCAATCTTTGTTACAAATATAATTTAAAATACAAAATTTCCATCTGAAATGTGATATATATCACATGTACTATGTTCTGCTGTAATAACATCACGCATTTCCCTCGCTCCCTTTAAGCGGAACGGTCACTTTTGCTGCCTTCTCCTGCGCAGCTTTAGCTATCATCAGTGAGCGGAATGTTCAAACGTCTTATTTTGTACCACCCAATACTGAACGCAACGGTGGCGCCGAATTTCACAGCAGCGGCCAACCCGTGCAACTTCAAGCTGACGTCAGATCTGTCGTAGAGCAGGCATGTCGATGACCATCCCGAATAACATTGGGGCAGCCCACGCTGGAGAGAAAGGACAATTTGAAAAATAAATTTCAGCCAAATAATCGAAGTACGAGTATATAGGCCTGTGCATATAAAAATGGTACAGCTAGTGGTGTACAGAGTGACCCGAATTAACGCCAGTGGTCTAAGTCAAAAGTTCAGATGCTCTTATATGCTACACTGCATTTAACAACCTTGAAGTCCACTCACCGGCAATCATGATAACTAAGACGATCAGAGTCGTGCCGAGAGATTCATTTCTCTTGTTATGTTTGCTATGCACAGACATTATGTGTAAAGCTGATGAGTGGATGCAATGGAAACTGATGGCGAATTGGCACAACAATGTTGGACATGGTATAGGTCAAGAAAGGTAGAAAGAATGCAACGAGCCTTAGTTAAAGACGATGTGTTGGCTGCCTGAGCATGCTGGCAGCCTACCAGGCAAGGAGAGAAATGATTGAGGCCACCAGACATGGGAATGAACTCTTCCGGGTCATAGGTCACATCCCATATACTTGTTTCTGCAATGCCAAGATCTGTATCGTCAGCTTCAATTCGACGATAGACAAAAGATGCACAATTAACAGGATGCACCACAAAGGAGGCAATAGGTAACATGAACATTGTGATGCATACCTGTTTCAGAAGCTGGCTGACCATTCCGAATTTGGACATCCAATGAACATGTTGATCACGAATCCAAGAAGTCCGAAAGTACAAAGAAAGGCAGAAACTACAAAACGAATTGTGCTAACAGGTTGAAAAGTTTAACGCTTTACCTCTACTTTTCAATACTAATTACATGTATAATTATCTCGAGTTTGGGTTTTGGGTATCATCGGTTTACAGTGTAAATTTAAATTACAGTGAAACCCCGCTAACTCGCAAACGGATAACTCGAAGAGCCCTCTTCGTTGTGGTGTTTCAAAGTCCCGACGACACCCCTATATACTTTAGCATTACAGATTGCTCGGATTCTTGGAAAAACCCTGTTCCTCGAACATATTTTTTCGGTCCCTTGAGCAAAATCGAATCGTATTCGTCGAAGTTTTTTTTAGATCAAAGAACCCTTTCGCTAATTGCAATTAACGTAACTCTGTTTAGTTTTTGAACAATCGTTTACAAACAGAGATCGACTCGCATGTCACCGCTCGCACTGTTCAGAAGTCAGCGTCTCCGTCTCTGTTTTTCCATTGCGTAATCGACCGCATCGTGTCGATTAAAGCAGCCGCCATGTTCAAAGGTTCAATTAGCAGCATGCGTTCTTTTGTTCACGATGCTTGGTTAATTAACAATAGAAGAGAGAGCATGTAGTGGATTTTCGATCGGAGTAAAACACATGAAGGCGCACCCCCGTTTAGAAGCAAACTACTCAAAACAAATCGTTTTCATTTTGTTGTTCGTGTATTGGCAACTTTAAATTGTTCGAGGGTATAATGACGTAATTTGATAATCCAATAACGGTCTCATAACGTAATTGGAGATCAATACGCTATCATTACGTCATCGCATAGATCATGACGTTACCAAAATATTGAGAATTCGAAAACCCTGAATTGTCGAAGTGTTTTCGCTTCACCTTACATACTAACATACCGCCTCTGGATTTATAATGGAGGCCTTACCCAGCAGGCACAAGATGTCTTTAAGACGCATAGACTGAGCTAGAATTGGGGTACTCGTCTCTCCACCAGTTTTAGCACTTCTCAGACCATGCGCGAGGCAGCCGCACAACGCGCTGAGAGCCAGCAGCCAATGCGTTACCAATGATTTAAGTATTCGCGGTTCGTGTTTTGTGCACTTCAAATGATATTGCACTATACCAAAATGATCCATTTATTTGTGTATTTACATATATAAACTGGAAGTTAAAAACGCTGAAGTTATTTTCAATGGTTGAATCGATCGTTGCTAATAATTGCTCGTTGTCGGCTGATTGCACCATCATCCGTTTGTTTCCAGACAGCAAAATCACAGCCGATTTACATTGTGTAAGAACAAAACGTACAGCCCGCATGCGTAACTTCGCTATTGGTCAAGAAGCGACGATGATCCAACTACTTTGAGATTGTTACAGATGCTGGCAGTGACGAAAATAATAACTACCTGTCAATCTTGATTAAAGACACGAGGACTCGAACGGACTTATCCCCATATAATATATGTGCACCTCATATATGTGATGCGCCACGGCAAAAGTGGACATGCCAGTCATCGTGAAATAGAATCAATGTATCAGTTCATTGGTGATGTTCTTTAGGATCATAAGATAAGCACTGCTTATGATCAGCACTGTGACCAGGATCCCTGACCTGGTAACAGTATTGATCTGATGCATCTGACAACGCCAATACCATAGGGGAAGAACAAATTATTCTTCCTCTATGCCAATACTTAATAATTCCTTCATTGTTACATTATTATGGTTGCATAGCTGTTAAAATCACAACCAATATACATTTGTCTGTTCTCTTTGGTACAAGCCCTGGCTTTCTTTATTTTCATCGTTGAATAATTTATTTGAAACTTTTGTGAAGTGGATTAATTGTACCAAAGTTCTGGCTTAAAAACTCTAAAGTTTGAACCAATTTGAGCTTTCTGGTGCCATCCCTAGCCATTGAAATACGAGAAATTTCCCTGCGGGGCCATATGGAGGGGGCCACCCCCTCCCTCACCCACCTTCTTCAGCGATTTCATTTATCTCCGTTTTTGCCCTGGACAAAGGTTGGCATGTATAAATTGTACGTTCTTTTGGATAGGCCATGGATATAAACAATTTCAATAGCGTTTGTCTCACGCCCATTGTGTAACTCAGTTGGCGCTCCGTACTGATATGCTGTGGCCGTCGTCTGCTCGTTAGACAGTGAGTGCCGAGGCGTCGCTGTCACGTCGATCGAGCCATGTTTTATCAAAAGATGATCCGTGTAGTCATTTTTATTGATTAATCCTGGTAAACATTAGTCTGAAATTTAATTATCGCTTATTTATAATTGACAAATATTTCGTGGTAATTCGATATATGATGAAATACGAGACGATCGTCTGCATTTCGCAAATAATAACCCACTAACTTGTGACAGCACTCATTTTTGGGGCTGTTGATAATTTGTCTATAACTCAGTATACACTGAAATAAGTTAGCTTAATTTACATTACAGTAGAAGTTTGAATTGATAGACTTCATACATACCACCGGTTTGCTCAGATAAGTCGGGCGTCATGACGTCATTTTCAATGTTGGTGAAATTCATAACGCTATCAATAAATGCGTTATGAATATTAATCGTCAAATAAATGTTGTTTCTCGGAGTTTAATTCTTGTGTCAAAGGTGGAAGCCATCACAAACTGTTATCTTTTAAGATTTAATAAAATGTTCTGATTCGAAATGGTCGCATGTTATTAACACGCTAATATTGCAAGGTTGTGCAGCTCAATGATGGGGAGAAATTTCGCTAGAGTTAATAAATTATGAATATTTCAATTATTTAATTTTATGAATTGGCAATTCAATTTCAAACTCACAAGACAGGGTATTTTACGATGTCGCATTAGGTGCAATGATTAGAATTGATTGAAGTTTGTTTTGTTTTTCTTCTTCATACATGTGATGAAGGTGGTTCCAAAAGAAGAAAGAAAAAGAAAGGGAGAGAAAGAAATGAAGAAAGAGCAAAAGAAAGGACAAAAAAAGAAGAAATAATCACTGATACTGGCTATACTAGTGCATGTATATGTAGTCAATGAGGTTAATCGGTTAATTATCTGAAGTCATATGGCGTCATTATTTTGTGTCCATATGACGCCATTTTGTATCCAAATGACGCCATTTTGTGTCCAGGACAATGGCAATCAAGGTAATAAATTTACACAATATGCACATGTAAATTATTGCGTTACGAACCATTAAATTTGTATACATGTGCTTGTATAAATCAGGGCTAAAGTTCTGTCAAAACAATTGAAAAAAATCTCTCCCTCAAATCAAATAGAATTAGAAAGTAGAACTCAGATATTTTCATTCAACTTTTTATATAATACATTGTACTGGTCATTTGTAGACAAATCAAGAGATATGGTGACATGATCACAGAGAAAAAAAAAGGTAATTGATAATTAAAAATGACTAGAAAAACATATCAAGGTAATAAATGATGAAATTTAAAAAAAAATGTTTTGTTGTGAAGATTTATATTGCGTAAATGAGATAAAAAATGAAGTAAGAGGCCAACGGATTCTCCTGGAAGAATAATTCTAAGTACAAATAAAAATTTACATAAAAACTTAATTTTATGAATATCATAATAGAAGGTCATTTAAATGCTACAATAAAGAGAGGAATCGATCAAATATGATCACCTAACGACATTAGCATCGGGATACCTCGGGTGCTCAATGACCCCTGGACCGAATTTCATCTCCAAGAATTGTCGCCAGTGGTTGGGTGCTGAAGCTTGCAAGCCAACAAAAGGGATTTTAACCAACGGCTGGAGGTAGGATTCGGGGAACTCCATATCCTGACGGTGCCCCTTCATCCAGGAATCCTTGGTCATGATTCCATTCTTACTGTAAAATGGGAAAATGTCAACATGTAAGTGGTTCGATGAACTGTACTGCACCCGGAAGAAGTCCCCTTCCGGCGCTCGCTCCCAAACAAAACTTTCGTCATCCAGATATGGCTCTGCTAAAGCTGACAGCAGATGCTGAGATTTTTTTATATCGTCACGGTACACACCGATATCAACGTCGTAATCCCAAGGGATGATGTCCCCGTTGCGTGCTGCTCCGAGGAGGCTCCCTCCCTCCAACCAATATCGCACGTTCTGTGATTCTAAAATCCTGAACACGTGACGTGCAGTGGTGCGAATAGCATTTAGACAGCACGGTGGGGTCCAGCGCCCTTTGTACAAATAATCAGGCATGTCACCGAGGATTGTCGGGAAACAGCGAGCGGACTGCTTGTTGCAACCAAACCACTCTGTGGTGCCATCGTGGTGTTCAATTAACTTTATCCCGAAACGAGAGTAGATGTTTTTCAGTTGAGATTTTTCGCTATTTTTATGCTTCCACAGGTGATGTGGTTTCTGGAATAAATTCTTCTGATCAGTGAACAGGTGAGTGTGGTCGAACGCTATTTTCCAACCCTTCAAAGTGGTTTGCATGAAGATCGCTTTGTGGAATGGGGCAGCGAAGGGATCGGCCAACAGATACAAATCCAAGGTTCGGATGATCATCACGAACTTCCCATCAATCAAAGCCGAGCAGTCAGAAAGTGAATCGATGGTGGAGTACTTGAGCGTCCACTCTTTTAAGCGGAACTCCAGATTAACGCATCGTGCAGGAGAGCCATCTAGACCCCAGGCAGCCAAGCGAACAGCGCTCGTTGAGTGCGTCTCGAGATACTTGATCATGTACTCCACGACGTCATTTCGTACGACTTCAGTTCCGTCCGGAACAAACACAACGAATGGAGAATGAATAAAACTCTCTGGATGTGAATCCAAGAAGGAAGCATTTGGTGACGTTTGCAGCGAAATCTGCTTCACTTGCGGGAGATTTCTCAACGGAGGATATGGCACACGATTAGTGACAACTTGAACAGAGACATTGCTCGCGTGTTTCAGCACAGAATTCACGGTGTTAGTGACGTCATTCTCAAAGTCCTCAAACTCTGTGAGGATCACCGTGGCTCTGTTCACGATGCTGCGTTTTGTTCTAACAGAGAAGGAAGGCTTCCCTGGAATTGAGTCCTTCTCCTTGGAGAAAGAGCGGAAGTAGAGAAGAGTAGTGCACAGGTTGCCCACCAGGGCGCAGACGAGAACGGTCGAAAGAAACTGACGCGAACCAAAGATGGGCAGAAGACGCCTCATGACGAAGATCTGAAATTAATTAAAACATTAATTTAAAGTCTTTAATAATTATGATTGGATATAATATCAATAATATATTTATAACTATGAATTAAGCAGCATTGTGATTTGAATTGTCACATGACGTATTGTCCCTATTACAACCCCACCCCACCTTTTTTCAAATCAGGTATTGATTATTTCACTTACACCTCCGCTCGTGCCATGGTATTTTAGCAGCTTGATTTCTCCCTGTAACTGTCATAATGGCAGGAAACTGTGTCCGCATGAAGTTGCTTGTCAATTCCACGATGAGGTAAATTCCTTATCAGTGCAGGATGTTAGTCTCCAACTGCATGAGCCAAAGATTACATTGTACACTGTCAACAACCATGATTTGGAAATGTACAAACTTTGACTTAGACTTCATGAGGCTGTTTAAAATGATGTAAACGCATGTAACTTTGACAGCGGAGGTACGCGCTCAATGCTTAGCTCTCGCTGTGTGCTATGTAGGTCATCCGTTTGAAGCATATCACTGACGACCATGTACGCTGTGAAGATATAATCCCAGCATTGAATCATTAATACTCATCCCGAGCACTAGAATCTATCATTGAGCTGTCACCCGAAGCCATGCAGTTCTTTTACTACACAGACTGTTGCTTTAAGCATTACATAACAATGGATCATGCGTTGACGCGCATTTACAAGACGATGTTGGTGAAGTGGGGTTGTATTGGGAGTCAGGCTGACATGCTCTCTGTCTTAACGAACACTGCGGTTGTAACCAAGACAATATGGTATTCACCAATTACTAGTGCATGCATCTATATATATATATGCCTGTGAAATAATATAATAACCATCAGTATAAACATATATCATACTATGAAAAAATTTAGTATTCCCAAGTGAATACCACCATATCATCATATGCATGCATACATAATTGAATTAATTCCATGCAGTAATTTAAGCTTCCCACCCCAGTGGTTGTGGCTTTCCTATAAGGTTTGTGTGCACTACGCTGGTGCTTGGGGGAGCTAGTATTCAGCAGACCTATACTAAATAGGCCTGCTGATATACTATCATATAGGCCTCATATAGGCCTACTCACTCAGTTATATCATGAGTAACTATAACGACATGAGACTTTACTGTGTTACCTAAGCCCACAAATATGCCTGAAATATCCGTTTGCATAAATGCACTACAATTACATCATATCTGTTACACTTGTGGAATTAGGCCTTTACGGTTTACCCCCCTTTGGCCTTTAACTTTAAGGCTTTACTTTTTAGGCGCCTACGTAGAAATTAAGGACCCGATAATTATTAAATGTGGATATTCGACCTGATTCACCGGCTTTACCTATAATCAAAACACGAAGTATACAATTGAAATAGATGAGATCAGAAGGAGCAGGAGGCGAGCAGATTAATTAATTAATTGCGCCCTGTTAGGAAAAAGCGAGGAACATTCTGACAGCAGTTGTCAACTTCACATGTGAGTGTGTTTACAGCATAAAACCATTTGATGGGGATTTCTAGAGGGCCCGGAATATTATTGTCATTTGTCCTATAATTTAAAGATTTAGTTCAATGATGTATTCGAGATAAAATAAAATAAAGAACCTGGCATAAAATCAAGATGTTACTTGTAGTATTGAGTGCTTGAAAATATACTATAATCATGAGTTACATACATGCATCTTCTTTTTTTCGTCAAACGGTTTTTCTTTTATGTGCTGTCACAAATCGAAATATTTGCCTAACGAATATTACGATATTTTGCGATGTTTTAGTACTTAAGACGCTTCATATAAAATAACTAGTCAAGTTATAATCAAGATATTGTTTTTATTTAAAACCTTATGGTGCGATATTTAGTTTTCAAACGCTGTTTTGGCAGAAAATTCAAGCGGTTAAAATTGAGTTGTAGAACACTCCAACAAGCGCCAACTTCAGAAATGGAAAACAAGAATCTCAAAGAGAATGAAGATGCTGCTGCTGATTCAGAGCAGGTTCAGGAGAGCAATTCTGATTTACTTGGTGAACTCCTGAACCAAGCACTCAATAAAACCATTCACAAAAGTGTCTCTTTCGTGAGGTAGAACAACCTGTTACTAGAAACTTAATCTCGTTCCAAGACCCTCACCATGATCAGAACTAAGCCCACAAGTGTGCCTGAAATATCCGTTTGCATAAATGCACTACATTACAGGCACATATCGGATCCATTTAGAGCCATAGCGCGTGCTCGTTGAGAGCCATTGCAATCATTGCACACATAGGAATACACTCAATAGAACCGTTATATAATTAGTTTAAACGTTGCACCTCTTACGAACGATTTATCCGAGCGATCGAGGCTACAAATAAGAAAATGCGAATTTTTTTCGAAAGGATGACGCTTCGGCTAATTCGCCATTTTGTGTTTACATCACATGATCCTGTCATGTGACTTCTTCAACAACAATAAGACGTGGTCGCACATGTGTCTGTTTATCAATAATGAAATACGTTCGCAAGCACATTAAATCGTTGTAACCAGAGTTTAATGTTGACTTTAAAGGTAACGATGAGAGAGAAGCCAATTCAGCGCTATGTTATCTGCCTGTCACCGATTGTGAAGTTGATGACGGCAAAAACGTAGGAAAACATCCAGCATGTTCAGCTTCCCCCAGAATCATAACGGTCATAATGTTTACGACATCTATGGTCATAACGTTAGGTGCCCAGGAAACGTGCTTTTGTTTACATCTTTTGCGCATGCTCACAACACCGGAAACTCACAACCCGAGCGCTCTCGGCCGGCGATGTA
>KB312122.1:1271-49303 GCA_000328365.1 Capitella teleta | reverse complement strand
TATGCTGCCTACTCCTGTTTCTAAATTTTTTAATCTCACTCCATTGGTTCATGGTCTGAACACAAGACGTCAACTAAATTATAAAGTTATTGTACCTTTTTGCCGGACTTCTCTTGGACAAAAATCTTTAAATTTTAATATTGCTAAATTATATAATAATATCCTACAACCTTTGTCACTTGTAAATTTAGACTCATTAGAAAAATTCAAAAAATCCATTCATTGCATTTTAGTAGCTAAGTATTTATAATTATGTTCTTTTCCATTTATATAAATATGCATATATATATTTGTTTATTTGTTTTTGTTTTTGTTTTGGTTTTTTTTCTCGTTTTTAAATTTTTTTTGTCGCTCTCTCTTTGTGCAAGACTCGTTAAAACTATTATTTTCTGTCTTCTTTTCTATGTATTTTCATGTGGCGCAAAAGCGATCACGCTTCTGCCACTACGTTTATTTTTGCACCTTTTATGTTGTGATTGAATAAAATTATTATTATTATTATTAGAAGGTAGACATGATCATAGAGATCCATGCAACATAAGAGTCATAGGCAGTTAACGGGCTAACAGCTCAAAGTATGGTCCTCCTAAGAACACGGGGTTGCCGTTGACACTTGACACACTGCAACAAGTAGACACGAACTCAACATTTCAATCAATACTTCTCTAGTATAGGAAACAATCTCGCATCCTCACTGCCAATCAATCACCTTGATCCAATGCGGTATATGAATCCAAATACACCAAGAAGTTTATTTCTTTCACCGGTCATTTCTAATGAACTCTACACCATTATCTTTAACCTCAAAGATGCTTCTGCGGGTATCGATGACATTAAACCTATCATCATCAAAGAATTCTCTCAGTTAATAATCCAACCGCTCCTTCATATTTTTAACCTTTCCTTCACCCAGGGGAGTGTACCATGTGCCATGAAAAAAGCAAATGTCACTCCCATATTTAAAGGCGGCGATCCCACTTTTTTGGGAAACTACCGACCAATTTCTGTACTCCCAGTATTCGCAAAAATCCTTGAGAAATTAATGTATAATAGAGTCTACAACTATCTAACCGAAAACAGGATACTGTTTAACAAGCAATTCGGCTTCCGTAGAGGTTATTCCACTGAAATGGCACTATTAACTGCTCTCGATGAGCTATCGTCAGCGTTGGACATGAAACGCAATGTGATCGGTGTATATTTAGATCTTAGAAAAGCTTTTGATACCGTAAATATCGATATTCTCTTGGCCAAATTATTCAAATATGGGATTAGAGGAATAGCGAGGTTTACGAGTTACCTCAATGACAGAAGCCAACGTGTTAAAATAGGCTGCAGTTTCTCAGAAATGAAATCAATATCCTGCGGTGTGCCACAGGGCTCCACGCTTGGTCCTTTACTTTTCTTATTATATATTAATGATCTCCCAAACGTTCTCACAAATATTTTCCCCATCTTATTTGCCGATGACACTAGTCTTTTCATGACCGGAGTTGATACTCTATTATTCATTGATATATCCCAACTTGACCTACTGCTTCCTCTTATGGGGTAAGGCCTCACACAGCCATATTAATAAATTAACCATATTACAGAAAAAAGTAATCCGAATTATCACCAATTCAGGATTCAGAGAGCATACTCGCCCTCTTTTCAACACTCTGAGAATCATCCACATGGACGATTTGTTCACTTACCTATGTTCAGTATATATCTTTAAATGCATAAAAATGATTTTCCCTCGTTCATTCCTTGACATTTTGAATTATTTCACAGATTACAATTCCAACGCTCCTCGGTCTTCCACCAGAGCATCATTAACTCGTTCAATCACTGTCCCACTTTGTAGAACCACACTCCGCCAAAACAATTAAGATTTTAATCGATAAAATTGTACAATAATTTTCTTATGCCACTTGAAATACTAGATAACTCCAACTCTATCAGTCATTTCAGAAGTTTTCTTTAAAATGTTCTGTCATAGTATCATCCTCGATCTACAATTAACATATGAAACGAACTATTTCACTCTGATTATGCGCTGCACCACCCACTATTTTTTCTTTTTTTTTTTCTCTCCGCACCAAAGCTGAATAAAATTTTAAATTGCACAATTTGAACAGGCGACTCACAAGTAGCCATACTTAGTCGCCTATTGACATGACCCTATTCTTTTTCGCTTCTGTATTTCCATTTCTCTAGTATGTATTTCCATATTTCATTGTCGCTTCCTACTTTCTTTACCAACCTCCCTTTTTCTATTTTGGCATCTTATATTTGCTAATATTTCATTCTTTCTGTCGTGTCAATAAATGCAATGCAATTCAAATTCAATTCAATTCAACGATCACGGGAATCTTTGCTTTCGTCAAAGCAAGCCTCAATGGACCACTACAATAGACATGCAAAAGAGCGGGATGAGCTGCAAGAGTTGCAGAGAGTCTGGTTCAAGAAGGAGTCTACCGCCAACTGGAAACCAGCATCAGTTATCGAGAGACCTTCAGACAGTCCAAGAGCATACATCGTTCAAGATGATGCAGGCACTTGTTTTCAACAAACAAGTAAGCATGTAAAATCTGCCGCTGTGCCATTAAACAATGACACTAGAGAACACATCGAGCATAACATCGAGGACTTATCGAGCATAACATCGAAAGCCCTCAGCATGAAGATCTGGGCACAAAACAGCCAACACTTCCTGGTGATGTCATTACAAGAAGCGGACGAATCAGCAGGAAAACAATCAGATATTAATGTTATTATTTTGTATATATGTTTCATCCAATTTGAAATAAGGGAGATGTTGTATTTAAAGATTAGTTATTCAAAATGAGCTCAATGATAAATCAACTCAGAGATATTTCTCAATCCTATTTTTGTATCATCGATTTCATTACCTCTCTGTGTATATATAAGTTCAATCCACGACTCATTAAAACATTGGAAGCTCGAACATTATCTTCGTCTATTATACTACAACAAGTATAATTACCGCGATAGGTATGGCCATAAGCACTTTGACGGTTGGTGGTTATCCTGCGGTAGTTCCACCAATGCCAATACCGCCAAATGAAAGTAGAGTAAAAGAGTGGGTACAAAAAACTGGAAAGTTTGAAAAGGACTCTCAGAAAAACAGTGTCCGTTCTTCCAGGAATTATCGAATCAATTGTTTCTTGGCTGCTTAAAAATGCTTTCAAAAATTGCTGGATTTGTGGCAGAAAATATTTGGACCAGCTTATTAACAATTGGCGGACTTCTTATTGTTGCTTTACAAAAGCCAAAGGGATATTAGGCCTACTGTAACTCCTCCTATGATGAGTGCTATTTTTTCGTCATCATGATTTTTATTATCAGCTATACTTCATGTGCTGGAATTGTGGGAGTCTGATCAACTTCTAGGAAATGGTTTTGACCCAGAAGCTGGTGTTGATGGAGATGGTTGGGGTTTCACAATACCTTCTTTGCCTGTGTTATTATTTACCAGAGGTGCTGGTTCATTTACATCTTCAGCCAACCCTAATTTTTGATCTCCTCCAGCGATTAAAATGTTATTGTTATGTCCTGCATGAGTTCCCATTCGGAGTAACATATTAGCGGAAGCCATATACAGTCCTAGGAACAGTGGATCTATTCCTAATAGTAGGACTGTATGCCCTAGAAACAGTAGTCTGTCGGACTACTATTCCTAGCACATGAAATCCGAGGACTGTACAAACCAGAACTTAAGAGTCCAGCGGACTACCTTTTCAAGGGACTATAGAGACTGTTACACCTTTATTGCTTATTGGGTGTCAGATAAATCATGGGACACTGATACGAGCATATTTACAGCACCAGCCGACAGGACATATTATTTGAATGCAAATTTGCCCTTACATTCACATGGTGATAGCTAGTGGAACCCTCCCCCATACATATTCAAGTATTAATAAAAATCATAATCTCACTCCACAATACCTATCTGAAATGATCACTGTTCACATTCCAACACGTCACCTTCGCTCCAGCAACCAAAACTTTTTAACTGTCCCATTTACCCGCTCATCGTTAATCAAAAATTCTGCTTTTAGTGTTGCTGGACCAACCATATTCAATTATTTGCCGATCAACATCAGGCAGGCGGAAAGTGTTCCGATTTTTAAACGACTTTTAAAAACGCATTTATTTCATAATTATTTTCTTACCTGATGTTTACATGTTCCCCCTTTTTATTTTCAAATTGTATTAGCGTTCTGAGCATTTTTATGGAAGCGACGCTTTATAAAATAAATTTTCATTTTCATTTTCATTTTCATTAATGGGTTTACTGCGTATTCAACATAATATATCGGATTTACGATCGAATATTCAAGACAAAAAATTCTGTCAAAATCTGGCGCAGTTTTAACCTTTCTGGACAACTGGTTTTAGAGAAAAATGACACTAGGGATAAGCTCTTCTTACGGAAGCAAAACCTGGGAATTTCATACCTTGGTATGTTTACATATTAGTCGTATTAGTATTTAGATTAATATTGATAGTATATCTAGAGACTAAAACATATTGTTTATGAGATGGCAGAACCAACAGCACCTTCTTCCATTTACCCTGAACTCCACATCGCCACGCCGATCGCAACTACAGGTCCTCCTGACAACACCTTTCGACTTGAAGAGATCTCGCGAATAAAAGTATGTTAAGCTGAAGAAGAAAAAAAGAAAAAAAAAAGAAGAAGGGGGAATCGGGGAATCCTGAGTGTGAGTCAGGGATTTTGTCGCTGGACAAAGATCTTCAAATCAAAACGCTAAAAGGCTAATTAAGTGTAACATAAAATTATTTTCGATTAAACACAAACAAATGTTATAAAAAATGTCATTTCCTCGAGCACACAACAGCGCACGCTTCACTCTATTAAGAAAAATAATAAAATTCACAAAATTCGAAATAATCCTAAAATTATGCAATTAATTGCGTTAATTACCATGACCTTGAACTTCAATATTATTAATTAAAACTGCCGATTTATTTAGATGGATATAGGCTAATAATGTACTGTGACAATTTCAATGCCACAGCTTGCATAACAACTCAGATATCGGTCTTTGTGTATATCGTGACTACTATTATGCAATATTAAGCAAGAACGGTGCGATGCGTTGTTGTACATTTTGTTGCAAAGAATTGTTTGGTGTAAACTACACAGCCGTAGTTCGTATAATGAATGAGCTCGGGTCGATCTCGTTTGGAACTTCAGAATTTACTGTGACCTTGACTTTTGACATGTGACCTCCAAAATTCAATATTAGATGTAAAACCAAAATTTCCACGCCTCTGTGTAGCTTTGTGCCATTCATTCGTTTATTCGAGTAATATCATTTATTTGTTTATTCGATTAGTATTCGTTTATTCAAGTAGATACAAAGTGACAGGTAGTTTGAGTGTGAACCCAGTGCTCTCTGATAATCGACCATTCAACGATCTATCGGTTCTCTCAAATATGATCATCAGTCGCAACTGACACTATGTTTCAAGATGTCATATCCCAAATGTTGATGACGAGAGATCAGAGATCTCATAAATTATGCTGCATTCATGTTCATATTATTATAATAGCAGGCATACACCAACCGAAAAAGGTAAGGTTGACCTTTAATTAAAAGAAAATAATAAGGATAATTTACATGTAAACATCTCTGATTCACTTGATTATTTCTCAGTGATTGATTTTTGTCGTATCATTTCAAATACATATATTCCATGTATGTACAATTGTACATGTAGGACTAATAGTTCTAAAATTACATGTAGTGCAATTGAATGCGTTATGAATAATGCTATTTGTGATGAAGAACAAAGAGAAGGGTGCGTTATGATCTCATTTCTGATGTTCGCTGCTTTTAACTCTGATGCCCGAATTCTAAACTGTAACCACCTAAAAATAAAGAAAGGGAAGATGATGCCAGTCCATATACTTGAGGTGTGCACACCTGTAACATTGTACACAGTACAGTCTGTACACAAGGATCTGTACTTGCTAAATAATCGAGTCATTTAGGTAGACAAAACACAAGTTCAGAGACAGATCGCAATTTAAGTGCTTACAGAAAAAAACTGATAATTTTTTTTTTTTTTTTACTCGTCATTTCGACATTATTAAAGACTACAACGTATCAAATTCATTATTAGATCAGAATAGGATAGGCCTACATTTTAGGTTCTACATACCAAGTAGAAGCACAATATGCACTGATTCCATTCTCATCTTAAGTCAAATGCTTCACATCGCACGGCAGCCATAATCCATTAATCACGTGATCAAAATATGTTCATGGTGATAGCAGTTATCAAGAATGGAAAGGTTCAAATTAATAGAGAAATTTTCTCTCGAAGCTGAGATTCAGCAACCCGACTGCTTCGGACGACCAGATGCAATGCACCCTGGAGATGTCCAGCGATGCTAAGAAGAAAAAGAACCCAAAACATTCCCCCAGCACGCCACAAGGTGCTCAAGGCAAAGACCACCAACGCAGATACAGAACAGAACGCAGAGGCCAGGAGAATGTGTTCAGAGAAGAAACACGCCAGAATTCCGCGTAATGCGGTGCTTGGTTTCTACGTGAATAAAGTTATCCGTAAAAACAATGTTCAATACGTTTTATAATGTATTCTGTTCTATTTCACAGGTGCTCGCTTCCCTTTGGAAAATACAAGCCCTGCACATTTCACTGGCTGTAATAGCGAATGACGTGGGCAACCTCTAATAGTATACATTGCATGCATATGATTAAGTTTATTTAAACGATAACCGTCTCCCCCATTGCAGCCTCGTTGACACCCACTCTGCGCGGGTCAAGAAGAGAAGTGAGCCAGGAGCGAATGACTGGGTAAAGAAGTAAAAGAACGCTCCTAAGGGGTACGCCCTCCCCTTCCCTCCTGTCAGCCGTCTGCTGGAGGTCAATGTTCACCAAACAGTGTATACGACGCGTCTGGGCAGTTTGATGGCGTCACACCCGAGAGGATGCACGAGATGTATGCAGCACATGAAGCAATGGAGGCTGGTAGCCCACGCAGAGGTGCTGCGCTGGACACGGCAGTCGGAGGCTGATATCCGATCTCGCCTGATGAGCCGCTTCAGGAAGCCCAGGGAGGTGGGCGATAACAACAATGAATAATGAATCTAACTTTTAGGCGTCGCTCACCCCCTCCGCCACGCACTGGAGCGATGAGGATGAGGCTGCGCTGATCAATGCAGCAGAACTCACTGGTTAGTATACAACCCGGAGATACGAACTATAATTATGCTGAATATGACACCGGTCGTTCAGTGCTTGACGCAACCCGACCTCCAGCATCTTGGGCAGCAGAATGAGTTTGCGCGCTGCCACGCTGACCAGAGCTGCAGCGGATGATGATGAGGTGAGAATCAGATAGATGCTGACGCTTTACTTACCAGTCTATGTTTCTTCATCAGATCTGCCTTCCTAATACTTGGGGCATTCCATCTCAGAGCCTCAGCAGCGGTGGATCGCCAAGGCATGCTTTTACCAAGGTGCGAGGGGAAAGGCGACCCTCAACTAAGAGTCTTACATGTGAACAGCGCCTCCACCCCTCAGATCGCTGCATCAGCCGCCTGCTTCCCCGGACCCATACTTCCTGTGCCTTAATTTGGACGCCCAACAGCATAATGGTCAAGTGTCCCAAGCCAGCCTGCGAAGGCAAGCATATTTGACGGCAGCGGGGCTGTATAAGATGGTTCGTCGTGTATTACCTGATCGACACCGAGTACCTCGAGTGCAGCCGCTTCATCCGGAAGGTGCCTGGATGGTCACTAGTCACCCTCGACCAGTTGGACACAACCACCCGCAGCATGTTCCCAGCCATCTGCACATACACCTATATCATATGCTCAAGTTTCATAATATTTTTTTTACTTTTTTTCATTTTTAATTCACAAAACTTACGCCGACATAAAAGTGGTTCGCATGATTAGGGAACGCTCTCTGGGCAGCAGCTCATTTCAGATGAAAGCCAGCCTCACAAGCGAAACCCTCTCCCCCCCCTTCCCAAGTCCTTTGCCATTCTTTCAATTTTACACTCATATTTTCCAAATAACGAAAAAAATTCACAGGAGCCGCCATTGGCACGGCTGCGTGGGTCACAAATGTTGGCAACGAGCGAGGCGAGAACCTCATGGGTGTCCTCACGGCTGCGGAAAGAGAGGGTCTCGCTCAGATGATGAGCGGCATCGTGCAGCAATATGCAGACCAAGGCCACCCCGAGTACAGTTAAGTTGATCCTCAGATTCGCATCCCCTCTACGCCATGCACCTTTCTGAGACGTCTGTGGGCGGCCACGTTTGAGAGGGATGCTCCTTTGACCAGATATGCAGCAGTGTACAGCCAGCGAATGATAATGGTGCAATTATGTTTAATTTGTTATTGATTCATATTTTCAATCGCTCATCAGAGCAGGAGGAACTCGAGAGCGTCGATCAGCCTGAAGGAGCTGGCCAGGCACTGTAAGCGGCGGACCCGGGGAGCGGCAAACATCGCGCGATTGGTGGATGAACTCATCATAGATATGTGTACTTTCGCGTTCCCAGATACGAACTTCTTTCTTCTTCCTTTTCTCGTAATAGTTTCATATGAAAGAGAACAGCGACAGTGGACGATGATGAGCTATATATAGCTCACCATGATTAGATCGATGTTCTAATTTGCAAACACAAGGCAGTTTAAATAAGCATTGGAATTGCTAGACGATCAGCTGAGTTGCTGCAACCGGGTGCTACAGCCAATGAGCTACAGCTTGGTGGCTACAATTAAGAATTCGGGCATCAGAAATACTATATCATAGCATGGGGTTTTAGTGACCACAATCTGCAATCGGCCTCATTATCCGTATTCATCCTTGGAAGGAAATCGAACATTCGTGCAGAGATGTTGGAACATTCACACAACTATTTCAGTTTGTGTTTTTTTTCTGTTTTTTAACTGAGGATTGAGCAAAAATCTATTGCCTGGCGTTGACCAAAGAATCTGCCCTTTTCGTTTTATTCGGAGGCTAAAATTTTACTCGTCATCTGGAGATCATTCTTGATGTTTTTACTCGCCAGTGAGAATTTTTACTCGCCATTGCCATTGGCGAGTAATTGTGTCTTATTTCGAGCCCTGCGTAGAGTCTAATCTTACCATTAAAATTTATCAAAATAACGATTCATAATATTGTCATTCGGACTGACATGATATTTGCTCCCGACTGAAGATTTATGAAAGAAAAAGTCACAATTGCCAGAAAGAGATCGCATTAATGCAGCGTGCGATGACAGCTGTAGGAAAATAATTACCACAGTCTCCGACCTATGGATTATGAGTCGAATTATAACATATACATTGTATTTTTATTCACCTCCCTATCGCAACTCCTGTGGACTGTGGTAACTAAACGTATAACGTTCAGAGGTTCATACAATCTTTCAACAAAACAAAACCAAACCAATAGACAAGCAGTACGTACGTATATTAAATGAATATTGTCAATCAAAATGGTGTTGAGAGGAAATATTATGAATGTGAGAAGGGCCAGTGGATATTGGAGTTTTTTTGCATATCATAATTCGGCAAGCAATAGACAATGATGAAGCAATGATTACATGAATGAAATAGCTACTCAAGCCGCGCATGCGCACATTGTGGTGTAATCAATGTTGCCTCCTCGCCGGCTTGCAGCAATGAGTGAATATCAGGCCAACGAGTAGCAACCAAGCGGCATTGGAGTACTCTGAGCAGTACAATACTACACCAACGATCATATAACGTCGATGGTATTCATACTTGTGACAATTAACAAACAAAACTTTGGCATTTGCGATGTACGTGGCTCTCACGCTGATGTCGGTAGAAGTGTACTGCACTGTACTCAATCAAAATTGTAGTTCCAGGAAAATAATACCTCTCCCTGAAATGTGATAGTAGATGTTCCTATCTATCTATTCTTAATATGTTCTGGGTTTGTTCCCCTTTTTGCATTTTACGCGGACAAACTGTGGCAGAGATGTGGGCGCAGAGATGTGAATCCAGACAACCTACAAGAAAGGGCACAAAACAGATTTCACAAAACAGAGAAATCATTCGAGATGCGCAGTGACTATTCTTAATTGCGCACTGTGCGACCTGCAACCTGATTTCTATATTAGATTTATGACCCGTAAGTCACCCCAGTTGCTGCTAAATCCATCACCTGCATCTCTTTAATGAACCTGGCGTATCCAAACTGTCAATCTAAACATCGAATATCACATAACACAATATGAAAATTTGTTGTGTATGTGACCATAACGATTATAGCAGTCACAAATTGAAACGATGTCACAATAAACCACTCATCAAGTCAACGAGAAATGTCGAATAATCATGCATATAAACCAACAATTCACGGTCTAAATTCAAGGTTCAAGTTTATAACTCGAAGCTACACAAGAATCCAGCATGAAGACCTTCCTCGTCTTGACCCTCACTCTGCTTGTAGATCTCGCAATGGGTAAGCAATTGAATTCCATTTTCTGGCATCAATATCCATATTCGGTGTGACTGTATCCACAGCTGAAGTTGAAATGTGCGAAATGGCGGATTTAGCTGCAGGGACTGTTGAGAATCCAACCAGCACACCATTGGTCGTTAACTACCCCGAAAATAACTATATATACGTGGGATTTCAAGCATGTCAAGGAGCAAGACTTACAATCGCGAAGATATTCGGCCTTACTACGTATCGAGTACACTTTGGAGAGGCAAACAATACTTTATATACAGTGTCGTGAGTTATAACATTGAATTTGAGGGATTTTCATTCACAAAATTCATCTCTTGTAGACTACTGACTTATGCGACTATTTCCGAAACAGTCGTATTCTCCAAAGCAGAAGAAAGTCCTCTTGATTGTAATGAAATGAGATATTTCTGGGTTAAAGTCATCGATGGTGAGATAACCTTTGGAAAGGGCTTGCAAGTCGGCTCTGACGAAATTGGGACAGTTACAAGTAATTACATACTCGGAGCTCATCTGGGAACAGACTCCACACTTGACTCAGAAGGCAATTATCCCGTGAAGATCGAACTTCAGTGTGGTGAGTCTGCACGTCAATTTCATATCAGTGTGAATGTGTAAATAGCTTATGATAGAATGTATGCGTGGTCACTGTTTGTCATTTGAAAGTTCTGAGCCGACCAAGCGTAACCAAGCAATTCAGATGAGGTTTATGTTTGTTTTACTAACCGAGTTAACAAAATCAGATTGGTCACCAAGATGAACTACCAAACAGAACGGTGGATTTCAGATCTCAATAACCTCTCCGGAATCGAGGGTGGATTCTCTCAATGTGATGAGGATGTAGCAAAAGCTCTGATGAATATTGTATGGTTTGGACAGTGTGGCATAATTACACGCCACGCAAGTATCCTGTCTCATTTGCTAACCGTTTTATCTTTTTAGATTCCGCCATATGATGATCTCATATCTTTTTCTTTATTTTTCTTTTCCTTTCGGGTGGCTGGCGTGCCAGCGGCTGAAAGGCCATTACGCCAGTCTCCTAAGTTATCTATTCACTGTTTACTCTTTTCTTTGCTTTTTACCACAATAAATGCTTTGTCTGTCTGTCTGTCTGTCTGTCTGTCTGTCTGTCTGTCTGTCTGTCTGTCTGTCTGTCTGTCTGTCTGTCTGTCTGTCTGTCTGTCTGTCTGTCTGTCTGTCTGTCTGTCTGTCTGTCTGTCTGTCTGTCTGTCTGTCTGTCTGTCTGTCTGTCTGTCTGTCTGTCTGTCTGTCTGTCTGTCTGTCTGTCTGTCTGTCTGTCTGTCTGTCTGTTTATCTATCCACTGCTTCATCATTATGGCGACCTCAAATATGGGCATCCCTGATTGAGGACTGCTCCATCAACGACTCCCTATCTTCAATATTTCATGCAGTGGGGCGAAGGCAACCAAACAAGCCTCATTTGGTCATCATGCGACACCAAGGGCCTCTGTCTTCGCTTGGCTAGCTCGATCACGACTGTCATTCCTGGACGGGCCAAAGATGTCATATTTCCTCTTTTTATCTTCTTTTTCTTTTGCGAATTAAAATCGTATTATTTTTACTCCTGTGGTGTTTTCCGACATTTAGCATTAGAGATGGGACAATTAAGGTAATAACGATAAAACGAAGAAAAAGGTTCAACCTACTGAATATGCCAACATGTTGAGCTATATACTGTTGTTAAACCTATTTTTTTCAATTATAATTTCAATAAGGAGGGGGGGGTGGAGTTGGGGCGTATTAATAATTTGCGGCGCTCTAGCTACATAGGCACCTGTATATAAATCAATTTTCTATAAATCGTATAATTGTGTTTTGCCCAACTGCTAAATCAAAGGCACTTTACTGTCAACGCTTGGGAGCACTGATGCGATTTTTACGCTCGGGGCTTTAAAGGCTCCTTGCTCCACATCGCAATGAAAATATTTATTGTGCACAGCAAAGAAACATGGTATAAATAGAAATATATCCGGTTGACAACGACTCATAAAATATGTATGCTGTTAAACCACAGAAAGTGCGCTTTTAAGAAGTATGCGTAGGCTCATATTCAAAGCCATGTCCTTCCGTTGTGTTGAGATCCGAGAGATTAATATCCCGCAGACTGGCGCGAAGTGTTGAAACATTAGAGATCCTATTTAGCCCGTGATAGGCCCTCGAAACTATTGAACGTTTATTATATCAAGAGGAAGATAAAAACTTATAGGAGATTGATTGATGGATAAACTTCTGTATTAAATTATCACTTTAGTTTCTTCTTTATAAGTTAAATACATATATATTGCTCTGTGTTTAAGACCGATTCATCATTCCCATTTAATTTCTGGTCACCAATGATGATACGTCTTCCGGGAGTGATAATAAATGAACACGTTCTCACTATATAATAAAAACGACATTGTAAACAATGCAATACCGTGCAATATTCAATACAATGCCAAGGTATATCAACCAGTAAGCAGACAGGAATCGAAGACTAACTCATGTTTCCATTGAGACAATTATCAAAGCAATGATCTTTTTTAATCGCCAAATATCACATCACAATTCTTTTGACCATCATGGTGTCTTTACACCTAATCAACCTCAATTGACACCAACCAGATGTTTAAAGGCACGTCTGAAATCCCGATTGCAGGCGAAGTAGAGCAGAGGGTTGACAGTGGAGTTGAAGTACGCCGCCCAGTAAGAGTACATGAGGCCACTTGGGACGCAGTTGTCACAAGTGCTCTGCACTGGCCACGTGATGCAGAAGGGCAGCCAACATAACAGAAAGCCACAGATGACCACGCCTAGGGTCCTCACGCTCCGTTGGTGCTCCCGGTGATATCGCCGAGGTTTGATACGGCTAAGATCACCACTGCGTCCCCCTGGTTCTTCGACTGGGGGAAGGCTGAGGGTCTCATTGGTCGAAATATTCGTCAAAATCAAGACCTTTCTTCTGGCAGCCAGCTTGTACTCTTCTTGGATGCTGGCAATTTTGCGGAAATGTTTACGGAGTGCATTCACGCATTGTGTGTACGTGACTAGCATGATAACCGTAGGGGTGACGTAGATGATGCATGATTGGCAGACAGTGTAGAGTTTACCAGGTAGGTATAAACATTCTCTGTCACTGTGACGCATCGTAAAATCCCTCGCCCTGAAGATGACGACAGCTGGAACCCACGCAATTAGCCCCAGGACCCACGCGAGGGCGGTCATCACAGAGACAATCTTGGTGCGATCTCTGCTTATGTACTCGGCGGGTCTGGTCAGGGCACAGTGCCTGTCTTGTGCAATCAGGCAGAGGTGCAACATGGAGATGGTGCAAAAACTGTAGTCTAGTCCGATCCACACAGTGCAAAGGCCGTATGAGAGCGGCCACTCACCGTGGACAGTGTACATGAGCATCCCAGGCATGACAACAATGCCAACTATAGCGTCTGCCAATGCAAGTGAGGCAACATAGTAGTTGCTTGGTCTCTGTAATGGACGGTAGCTGTACACACAGAGGACGATTACAGTGTTAGCAACGGATGTGAGTACAATCACAGGTATCAATGGCATTAGATACAGGTAGTTGATCCTCTTCTGGTCTGTTATGTCAACTGTGGAAGCTGTTGTCAGTTCCGCTAGTTCTGTCGTCATCATGGAACGATCTGCTGAATTGAGTGCGTTCCCTCGGCTGTTCTTCTTTATACAGTGCGTGGACAGCTTCCTGCGTCACGTGTATGTGAGCGTAAATGGAAGCGGCTACCTGAAGGGCTTGAAACCAGGGTCAATAATGCTGCGAGTTTGGTTGTTGTACGTCAGTCAATTTGCTTGATGGTCAACTTCGGGGGAAAATGGATTCTAAGAATGGTATTAATGCCAACCATCAGTGCATAGTAGGAACTCAATCGATGGGAAATGACACTCACACAGTGGGTGGATACACCTTAATATCGAAGGTGGAACTCAACTTGTGCTGACCCTTTTTACGGTATGTGTGTCAAAGGGTTCTTAGTTGATTAGTTGTCTGTTTTACGGAATTGCGAGTCAATTAATGTAGAGATACGGCTTGGTTCCGCTGATACTGTTTTGACGGACCAATTGCGGTCTTATTGAATGTCAAATCCAAAGAGAACATAATTAATATGCATGGGTTTCTCAATGAATCCAATATGACTACAGTCAGGCTACGTTAATCCGCCCTCCTCCGTTCCCAAGAAAACAGGCGGATTAAGGAAAAGGACGGATTACATGTCTGACCACAAATAAATGAAAATTAGATTCCGCACAAAAACCCATCTACCACATAGTGGCATGTGCCATTAGGTTACATAAATGCATAAGTTCAAGCTTATGCCCGAGAACAAGGGTGAGATTTCTTTGCTTGTAGTGTTATCCGCAGTAGTTATCGTCTATCGTCACTCGTTAAGAAATTTCAATCAGCGGCGATGTATCGTCTATCTTTGGAAATCAAGAAGAGAGGCATAGATACCATTTGCACATCTCCTTACAGCTCAATTCATTTCATGCCACGAATATTTCTTCTCCTTTTCTGGCAGACATTATTTGATTTCACTCGCATATGCGGGAGCCGAGCTTAACCTCTAAGAAGGCCAGCGGAGTACATCATGACTCATTCCCAGCATGCAGATGACTGTTACCATGGTGATATAAGGTCAATGGTATTTTGTTTTTGGCACATTAGAGTGACCAGTCTTCTCCTCATCGACTCATCTGATATTGGTTTTATTGTGTTTTGAGACAAAATAAACTTCGTTTGTATATTCTATAATTCTACCGCTGAGTACATTTGGCCTACTTCATTTTCTTCCTTATTCGCGATGGTATTCCATAAATAGTTAAAAACAAATCTTTTATGCTTGAAGATGTTTTACATCATAGAAATCTTGATATTTGATCATAAAATGTAAAATGGAAGTTTCAAGGATGCCAAATGGAAAAAAAGCACTCAATGTGTCAATTACTGGGTTGTGTTTGAAATGCACGAGGCGGAAATATCCCGCGTGTTGAAGATCAAATGAATTCACCGCTGATTGTTCGTGAATGCCACCGGTTTCAAAAACATAGAGATGACTGGTATCAAAGAACTAAAATCCATGCATTGGTTAAAAATATACACGTACCACGTCAATGATGTCTGTGATATCATTAAATTGGCAAGGAAATGATCTCTGGGCACCATCCCATCGATCATTCCCTCACCAAGTGAAGCTCTCATAAATCAAGCAATAATAATTAGTATTTTAACAAAATAATAAAATAATAATAAATAATAATAATAAAATTTATTTTATATAGCGTAAAATCCAAGGAGCTCTAACTTCCAATTTTCCTTACTTTTATTTTTATTATTACCGTGAAAAATAGTTTTGTACGAAATAAATTATGGTTATGATTATTGGGGGTTTAATTAAATATAGCCGATGCATATTTATTTATTTGTATTTTCTTATGTTATCCTTCGATTCGATCCTTGTTGCGCTGAAAATCCAATGCTGAATGCAACCTACAAACCTCATCTCCTAACTAGCTGTACCGCTGCCTCCACGGGCGGTGGTGTATCCTTCGCATTTGTACCAAACAACCAACTCAACACAACGTGACAATTTCTGACAACATTCATTTATGTTATCTCTAAATCGAGCATTGATATGGCGGCTATCTTCTACATGAACTTGTTACCACATATTCGACACCATTTACGTTGATGGCAATGATGCCGCGTTCTTGAAAGTTTCAACGTCTTGCATTATTTTTTTGAAGTTTCAATGATCCATCATCTTCTGGATAATCTTGGAATACTTTCACAGAACAAACCAAACCATTCATAAATTTGATATCGTCATGCATTTGCTTGTATTCTTCTATCTCAACACAATACACAATTAATGTACAATAACAATGAGACGTAATGTTTTCATTTGTAGAACACAAATGAAAACATTACGTCACCGAAGTCAGTATTAAATTGTGACGTCTCTTGGGTGTGATCATAATCTAGCAGCCCCTGTCTAACCCCAATTACCATATGCAGCTCATACAATTACATAAGGCAGTTAAAGCTTATCTGGTTCAGTATTGATATTAACTAAGATAAGCTTGTTGTTAATTGCGCTCCAACATCATAAATTAACCGCAAATATAGCTGAGTTGAGGAGCTTGACTGCATTATAGTATAATTTATTCATGTATATGTATATCATCACATCCGCGAAAATCCCGGCCGACAATTACTGCATGCATTGCATAACCATCAAAAACCATCTAACCAATGAGAAGTTATTTTGAACCCATGGTTATACACGATCATAACCACGCTGTGCAGCGTCTGTGTTGTTATCGATCGATGCCGTATATAGGTCATATTAGGTCAGCTTTCTAAACATATACCCATACATTCCGAAAACTTAAACCAGGATACAAAACTACATTAAAGACGTCGCCGCACAGTTGAGTGTTCAGTTCCTTAGTGCTTCCTCTCTCAAATTATGGCGAAGGGGGTTACGATCAGCGCTCTGCTTCTTCTAGTGGTCATGTCTGGGGTCCTTGGAGCAGTAAATCCGGGGGTTAAACTGAAGATTTCCCAGGCCGGATTGAATTATGGTGAGTGGGGCAGTTTATTCAGCTCTATACAAACCAAGCAATGGGACTCATTGTTTTGGGACTGATATCTATTATAGTTCAATTTTAGTATACCGTCACAAATCATAATTTTGATATTGCTTCCCAAATCTTGTTATCAAATTTTGAGTTTGACGTTTTAAAGTGCAAAGTTAATTCCTTTTGTACTGTACGTATTTATATATATTATGACATTATATTGATGCATACCACAATTAACGAGCTCGGCATACGGGAAGGAAAAAAAATAAATAAATAGGCAAGAAGATTGTTTTTAATGAATTTCAATGCTTGTTCATTTGTTATAATTATAGCCAGGCCAGCAGGCGCCTCGTCCGTAATTACGAATTAACTAAACCCTTTTCTAGAACTCGATAATCGAGCTTTAGTATTATTCCAATTTCTTTAATCTTGGAAGAGGTGGGACTTGGTGGCTTTAGGGTTGTAATTTTTTTTCTCCAAACCCGTCTATATCAAGTGGTTTCTTAATTCCAGCTGCCCAGCAAGCACTGGCTTCATTGGCCGGCCAGGTTCAAGGGCAGAGCATCCCTGACCAAAGTGGCAGCGCCCACACGGCCATTGGGAAGGTCAAATATGAACTAAGCAGGTATCGCCATACGTTCTTTCAAATGTTCACCATTTAAATTTTTTTTTCCACAGCATGCAAGTCACGAGCTTCAGCCCCGGAGCAGCGTCCGCTGTGGTCAACCCAAGTGGATTGACCCTGCAAATCGCCAACGTCGGGGTCAACGTTCATGGACACTGGCATTACGAGTACAAGAAAATGTAAGTTCTCTTAAACGAGAATTGTAAATTTTAGCCCGTAACCTTTGACCTAACAGAATCAAAATCAAAGACAGTGGAAGTTTTGACGTCTCCGTGCAGGGCGCTTCAATCAGTGTAAGGATACTGCTCGGTAAGTACTCCTGCTGGCAGTATAGTTACTCATACTAGCAGTATAGTTAGAGCTACATGTATTTTTGTTTGCACAAGAAGAAAAGGTTCATTCCGCTGTGGAGATCTCCCAATAATGATTGATAACCAGTGAACTTCCTTACTGATAACATAAAGGCCCAAAAACAAACATATTCTTCCAATCCTTATAAAACTTCCTCAAATCTTGAGAAACTTTGAAGTGACACTTGATATGAGTCACACTATCACCTCGTTGAATATCCTGTCATGGCATGATTAGATGATACACACTCGTACTATACATTAGCCTATATGGACTAAAGTCTATATAGTAAGAATGCCTACTTGCATTTCACTTGTAAATGAATGAATGGATCATGTGTTTATGGGAACATCAGATAAGATTAAAAACTTTGGATGACACATAAATTTTAATGCTAAACTTGGATCAACTAAAATAAAATACTTATATTCCCCGAATACATGTACTCGCACACCATACACATGAAGTAATGTTGGTTTGTTTGAATCAGGAATAGATTCACCGACATCAGGTCGTCCAACGATTGTGAGTTCGTCCTGCGCTGACGATGTTCAGAAGGTGAAGGTCAAGTTCCACGGAGGAGCAAGTTGGCTGTACAACTTATTCGACGACAATGTTGCTAAATCGCTGAAGAGCAACCTCAAGGATCTGGTAAACATACAGCAATAGCATCATTAAGAGAGACGTAACTTAAAAATATATAATTTGAGTATCTCTCGATTGAAGAGTCTCCCAGCAGCCACCGTATAATTATATGGATAATCATATGGGAAAACAGTGTTTACACCAAATGCTCAATATATGGAACTAAATTGCACATGACTCGTTTGTCATTCCAGCTGTGTAAATCAGCGCTGAAAGCCATCAACGAAGACGCAGCAAAGAAACTTGCAACACTGAAAGGTATTGCGAATATTCTTATATATGTTAAAACTTCATTCATACTCTCAAATATAAAATGACATGCATAAGTGGAAAAAAAAATCAGGTCCGTTCTTTGTTAGTTCATTGATCAAAATGTCACAGCCACAAATATTGTTAACCTGATTGACATACTTACGCAGTGACGGTTCCCATCAAGGGCATTGGATCCCTGGATTACCGCCTCACATCCGCCCCTGCATTTTACAATGGTTTCATTGAGGCTGGATTCAAGGTACAGATGCATCTCACAAGTCTCATTTTGCCTCACGATAACCTGATTCAGGGCGAAGTCTTCTGGACTGGGGACGCAACAGAAGCTCCCTTCAGTCCTCCCGTCGTCTCTGATCCCCCAAGAGACATGGATATGCTCACAATCTGGCTCACAGATTACATCATCAACACTTTAACATATGTTGTACACAAACACGGCGTCTTGAACTATGACCTCACTCCCAATGATGTGAGATATCTTTTTGATTCAAAATAAAATTACACGAGGAGAGAATTTTGTTCACTGATATAATATGATAATGGTCTGTTATTTATATTTTAGTTGGATCCAAAAGACAGAGGAGTCTTGAACACAACGTGTTCTTCCCTGATATGCATGGGCAATGTTCTGCCTAAGGTAAGCTGTATTGTCTGGGATGCATATAGACAAAAAACGCAGTTTTTTTCTTCCGAGTTTCAATTTTTTTACATTTAATAATATTATATTAATAATTATTTCTTCAGATTGTACGAGAGAAATTCCCAAACTCAGCCATCGCTGTTGCCATGGCAACGTCAAAGCCCCCGACTCTAGCGATCTCTCCAGCCGGCGTTCATGTGGCGTTTGAGGGACACATGAACTTCAGCGTATTTCCTCTGGAGTCCAACGAGAGAACTCTGCTCTTCTCGACATTCACCGTACGTATACTGCTTGCAGCAAAACGAAGGCAGATACAACGCCTGACGTAGCGAAGATTTCATAATTAGAGATGTGCAAATATCCGAATCCCTCGAGATTCGATATTCCGATAATTTAGAATGCTTTCCGCCATGCTACCTATTTTGTTCGCTATCGATATGAGAAAAGGCCAACACAGTTTCCACTTCTGTCACCCAATTAGGGTTGAACGGTAAAGGGTTGGCAGGAACCGTAGAACTCAAGCATGGCGATGAAAAACACGTGATGAATGATAATCATTATAACATGCATGTATAGCAGTGAATGCCTACTTACGAAATAGTTTCAAATTACAAATTCCCAGACTGTGGATGCAGTACTCAAAGCAGAACTCAAGGATAAAAAAATTGTGGCAAGCGTTGAAACTATGAAGTAAGTTTTGCTCGTATTCAGACTGCAAACATGTTAATTCATCTTCTCTTTAGACCCACATTAAAAGTCATCGACAGTTCGATTGGAGAGATACCGGTGCGTTATGATCAGCGAAATCATCATGATTACACGTTTCATTTATTATTCAGAGCGATGCGTTGACCGGAGCGTTTCAGTTCGCCTCTGATTTCTTCGTGAAAAATAAGATTAACGGTGAGTGGATTTCGTGTTTATTCATTATAATTATTTATTCATCTTGATTGATATCTGAGTTGACGCAATTTTATCAAATCGATTCGGAGTAAAATCCCGGAGTTAACTTGAGCTGAAACGTTATGAATGTGTAATATGTTGCAGATGTGCTGAAGGAAGGGATCGCCTTGCCTGACATTGACAATGTGGAATATGTCAACCCTTCGCTGATATTGATGAAGGTACGAAACTTGTATTGCTTCAAAAACAATTGTTTTAGAATTTTGTAACATAATTATAACCCTGAATGTTAAATTGTATAACCAAATTATTACATACAGCCATGTCCCTTGCATATTGTAGCATCTCTGAAATTCTAACGAACTCATTTTAATTACATCACTAAAATATAATTTCTCTTCTTTATAGGGTGCCGTGTGTTTGACCACTGACGTCAGGTATGCTCCGGATGAGAAGTTGTACTTCAAATCATGGAATGAGATCCACCCGTGAAAGGAACGTACACTGTGTGATTACGGATTCCAGAAGAAGAACAATCTGCTTGTAATTACTCAAGAAATATTTTCTATCCTCTCAATAAAATCACTGCTTCTGAAAACTGGTTTTGTTTTCGTTCAGGCCTAGGCCTACTTCATATCATTCATCATCACAGTGTCAGAGTAAAGTAAATTCAGATTTAGACGCCATTTTGGATTCATAATTAACATGGAGTTCTCGTATTTAACATGAGCGAATACTAATTAATTGCAAATAAATTGGTATACTGGCGTCTATTGATCAATGAAAGTAGATATTTAGTCCAGAAAGCAGTCAGAGACGCATGAACAGGAAATATTTGTGGAGTAATTAGAGGACGAAAAAAGAACAGAAACGAGCAAAATGAGGAAATCATTTGAGATCATAACGCACTCACAATGAAATTCGTAACGTTTTAGGTAATAGAGTGTTGCACAATCTTTAATGTCATATATCATGTGAAATATCGCCCTGACACCAAATAATTATGTCAATTTTATATATAATCTGAACAATATTATATCTATACATTGATCTGATTTGATTCAAACTATAATCATTATAAAGCAAGATATATGCTAAATTAAATTATGACTATATTTGGATATTCACGCAATAAATTATTGTATAGTAGATTGACCAGACACTAAGGGCAAAGCATTTTTGTTAAACTAAGAGTAATATGCATACATCATGCCTTAAATGGCAAAAAAAAGCACCAAATCGTCATAATGACCTTGACCTTAGAATGACCTTAGAATTAATAGTTATTATTAGATAACTATCTGTGGGTATAACCAACATAGGTTTAGTTGGGCTTCTTACTGAACCTTCTTTGTTATGACTCTGTGCTTTCAGTCAATGATATTGCTTTGTCATCATGTCTACTGCCAGACAAGGTTGAGACCAAGCCCTGGATTTTTAACAATGCTAGGACAGAGAAGTACTTCTCCATTGAACGGACCGGGGAGCCACATTGCCCTCCTTGGTGACGACAATTGAGCTTGATATAGATTTTTTTAATTTCGAAATTTGATCAACATCACTACTCGCATTGTGTTGATACATTTAATTTTCGTTGTTTCTAAGGACTAATTTCAGTCTGAAACGTGTGTTGCACCTGTTGTTTTGTCAATTCATATTTTAGAATAAATGACAGACCAACTCCATTAATTGCATGTACTCCACTAGGAATAAATGCCCCTCCAAGCATTTGTCTTGCGTCTTCGGCGCTCGTTTCAACCAGGTTGCGAAACTCTTTCCTACTACGTTTGGCCTCAAAGTTTACTTGAATCTCTTCAATGGCCCCCGTCGCAGCAGATAAGTCTGCCAACTCCTTGTGTACCCGATGCGGAATTGCAAGCTGCACAACATACACAAATCCTCTAAAATCCGCGGTGCGGAAACTACCTAAAATTGGGTAAAGGTCTACATTAAAGCAACCACAATTGGCGAGGGCTCCGCCCTCCTCCCCGCACTTAATGACAAATCATGTCACCAGCTAGATTTATGTCTCTATAGTTGGCTAGTTTTCTTTCATAATTCATGACTTGAGTGATCCACCATTTTGTCAATCTTGGGATCTGACTACTGTGATTTATGTGTATGCTCTAGCCAATCAGAGGCGTCTTCACAAACATAACTATGTCGCTTATAATCTGCGTATGTACGCAGCGTGCATTATGCAATTATATACAACGCTTATGCATCACGCTGAGACTCGCAGCGTGATTTTTAATTTTAATTAATTATAATTAAGGTTATTTTGCCAAACATTTGCTTCTTAACGTTATTTTACAGCAAACTTTTCATTTCAAATTCTCTGGATATAGTAAAATAGAAGAATCTCCAAGACGATAAATAGCTCTACATTATTAACTATTCACAGCTCTTTACAAAGTGATATACTGAATTTCCTAATCTGATCTCTTCTTATTTACCGCTTTATATAATTATCCTCAAATATTAAATGTTTCCTCACAAAAACCTATCGGTTCCGTAAGACCACCGGCCATACGGTCCGAGTGTTTACGGAAATTCCCGAAGGCAACCGAAGTATTGGTTCTTTTGTGCATGTGGTTTAGTTTCTGTGTTTGTGAACTTATCACACTTTTGTCTGTGCCGTAGACATGACTTGAAATTTGTTTCAAATCCACCCCCTTCTACTGGCTTCAACAAGGACTAAGAAAGGAAAAAAATATCTTTAATATGTAGGTCACAGTCTGCCTTGCGGCCTATTTGGGCCAGCATCAAACAGGAAGAGCATACATTTTTATTTTTTTTACACTCCATGTACAATCCTAAATACAATCTGAACATTGAGAGTAACTAGGCCTACCTTTTAGACAGTATTGTACTTGAGAGTTACGAGTTAATAACAAGATACTCCATATGCATGTCACTGAAAAAGCTTACTCGACCGCCTAAGTGCAACTATTTTTTTTTTTTTTTTTTTTTAGTACAGCACTTCAACACCAGGATACTGGATTCTAAGAATTAGCCGCTGAAATATATTTGCAGTATTTTTGCCCAGAGTACACTTAGAACAAGTTTGGAGACTAGAGACAACCATGGTGGAATTCAGAAACTGGGTCATGCTTCTTCTCATGTGTTTCTTCTTATTGCTCTTACAACCAACGGTTTCAGGTAAATTATTCATTTTTGACCAACCCACAAGCGATATATATATAATTAATTATGGTGTTATAATTAAAGACGATTAAGTATCGAAGCATCCACCAAGAATTCATAGCAATTATACATAATAGTATTAAATTATTATACAATTGTTGTCGTTGTCATTGTAGTTGTTATAGTTTTCTTTGCACTTGATATAGATTACAATAAATATAACCATAATTATAGGATCAGTATCTATTTTGAATTATACCAGTGTGTCTGCCATCCAATCATCCTTGCGTATTTGAGTGCATAATGAACGCGTACAAATAAACAATTAGCGCTAGGCACACCTTTCATAGGGTCACAAAATAGAGGGAATGAACAAGACTCATAAAGCAATTGGTTTCGCTTCGGTGATTGGACGTATTGATTGCAGTAAAATTGCGTAAAAATGCGTTGTTTTCATATTTTGTTTACTGTGAATAGCATGTAGAGTTCGTTGAATTTTATGCTATATAAAATAAAATAATTGTTATTTTTATTAATCGCTCGGAATTCGATGGTTACACTCAGATAGACATGTTCTTTTGATTCTAAAGCCACATAACCAAACTCGGCTTCGTCTTGATTGGCTATTTGGCTCCAGAATCACTCGAACAATCTATGCAAGCGTAACCGTCTTGTTCCCGTATTATATCGCTTAAAGAGAACCTCTGTTCATTTTGGAACCTTTTAAGATCCGTTCTATGAGCTTTTGGAGTGACGAAATCATCACAGTCTGAAATCGAGTGCGAGAAGAAAGCGATATTTTAATCCTCTCAAATTCGATGTATCTAGGAATTATCCAACAGCAAGCGTATTGTCTAAATATAAGTCAGTTAAAAGGTGTATTTGTCTTTTGGGATGCATCCTCTATCATCCGTTAATAGTGCAAAGCAGTCAGAAGAGATCTCTTTAAAGTATTCGAAAATGATTACATTAACATTCCCAACTCTTCAACTACTTGCTTTCAATTTCCTATCCAATAGGGCATGACCGAAGCAAAATCCGAGATGCTCTGGTACACAATTTGCTAGATAACTACACCACCAGTATGAGACCAGTTGAGAACGAAGACGAATCTGTAAATGTCACATTGTCACTTATGGTACGCCTGGTGGACGAACTGGTGAGTACAATGTAACACAATTATGTTTTAAATTGAAAGTCAATGAGTAATTACATGTATGCCAGAATTTGATGCCTTTCAGTGGATTGCCTTACTCCATAGACATAGAGGTTTGCACATGCTGACCTCCATGCCTATGCCCAATACTTAAAAGACCACCAAAAGCCAAGAACCGATGGCAATTTTGTACGTCTCAAAATTTGGCTTTTCCTGTATACTTCTAAGATATGAGCTAACTTTTCTTGATTTTGATAGTAAGAGTGACTATTATTTGAATGTTATTTCTGAATTATTGTGTAGAATGACCTTATATAATTGCATTTCTCGATTTTCCCACTTCGTGATTGAATTGCAGAATGAAGAGTCTCAAACGATGACCAGCAGATTTGTACTATACAAGGTATCATGATGCTATATTCACTCAGCTGATAATAATCATTTGTGTCAACTTTCAGGAATGGGTTGACACAAATTTGAAATGGAACCCAGAAGAGCATGGCAACATTGGAGGATTGGTTGTGGATGTCGATCAAATTTGGACTCCACAAATTTCAATAGTCAATTCGTAATAGCGGCTAATTATAATACATGAACTCTCAAACGTTTACTTTATGTGAAAAAAAAAATACAATACTTGATGCTTTAATCCGCTTAATCATGCAATATACTATTTTTTTTATTTTTTTATTTATTTTTTTTTTCAGGAAGGTTTCTGTTATCGCTGAGTCCTCTGTCTTTCAAACACCTGTTGTTACGTCGAATGGGTCAGTCCTCTGGGCACATGAAATGCAAGTCCAAACCAGTTGCTGGATTAATCTGAACTTCTTTCCCTATGAAACACACTTCTGTGCGATCATTCTCGAGCCCTCCGAGCTTATGAACATTAATCAGGTAAATGAGCGATAAGAGAAGCGTCTTCTGCATTCACATTCAAACCAGACGCATACCATTCTGGATGAATCTCATTTGTTTTAGCTAACCGTGACATTGTATATAAGCATTATACTTTCCCACACTTTAGTTTGCTTACCCTCCGATAGATGGATCTCACCTTAGGGTCGCATACTGAAATATTCCCTGGAATTAGTCACACAGAAGCACACTCAGAATTTGACCTCATCAAAGTGGAGGGATATAGGCTTGCAGTCGACCAGACCGGTCACGGGCGTTTGGCTGCGAGGCTTCTCTTCGAATTCGAGCTGAAGCGACAGTCTTCCTACGCGACCCATTTGTTGCTGGCCCCTTGCCTCATCTGCAGTTTCCTCATTCCTTTCGTCTTCTTGGTTCCATTTGGCACCAACGATAGAATGATGTTTGGTGAGTTAAGTATTAATTCGGATTGTTGGTGCTGCATGTCTTCTTCTGAGTGTATCGTAAAAAGGAAAACTTCTTTTGTAATAGAACGTTCAAAAGTTCATTGCGTATTTGATATAAATTATATGCTACTGGCTCCTCTTTTCCAGCCGGTTTTACACTGATTGCAAATATCATAACGTTTGGACAATTCGAAGGTGCAATTCCACACAGATTTGCATTTGTTCCAATCATAGGTAAGCCTTTACATCAATATAATTTGTTCAACATTCCGGAATATTTTTTGTTCTCTTCATAAGGTCAACTATTTATTGGTAATTTGGCATTGAGTGGACTAGCCCTGGCCTGTACCATTGTGATCATGAATATCTGCTCCATCAGCCAGAAGAACAAACCGCTTCCCTCAATTCTCAAAGTTAGTTTAGGAAATGAACTCAATTCAAATTTTAGCATTCTTTTAATTTCAGACATTTCTTGGAATTTTCAGTCGCGTTTGCTTTGTGAGCCGAGAAGATTTCCTGGAAGATCAAGAGGCAGATTTTTACCTCCGACTGGGGACGTCTGGGGAGAACATCAATCTAGAAACATCTCCGGAAGATAACGGGAAAATCGAACGCCAGATATTGTCTGCACAATGGCGCCAATTGGCAGCCATCTTAAATCGCTTGTGTTTCCTGGTGTTCTCACTGGGGGTGGTTGTTCTTGCTGGTCTTACGAACTTAACCTACGTCAATGGGAGGCCAGAGATCATAAGGGTATAATTCAAGGACCAAAGCACATTATATTTATAATCTCCCTCGTTGGCTTTATTGGATACATGAATGTATCATTTAGATTTCGCTTTCCTCTGAACGTGCGTTTGAGTTTTTTTAGTTTTATTTAAGCACTCACCTCATAATAACTTCTGTATTTACATGTACAGTACATCAAATATAGCGTCATTCAGTAATTTTGTAATATAGCTCAAGCAACTTTATTATTGGTTTATAATAATAGTAATAATATCGTACGGTGGGTTACCGAAAAAAACTTGTCTCATAATAAAAATGAATAATTATTAATTATAATTAATTAATTATTAACAACAACAACAACAACAGCAACAGCAACAACATAAAACTAGTATTTCACAACTTTCATAGCTTTTTGACCTGAAAACTATTGTCATAGAAATAATTCTGCGGTGTTAATTTATAATTATCTACATGCGAGTTAAGACTGAAAGGCACACATAATAAATGTATGTACCACGTGACTCCAGTGATGATAGAAGAACTGATGATGAAGAACTCCGGTGACAATAAAGCAAAATATTAAACCGAGCAAGGGCACATTCATATGACATGTGAGAACAGGAAAGACTAAACTTATTGGTAATAATATAGACAGGAGCCAGGAATAATTTTAATATATGCATGGCACTGAAAAATCAAATTACGTATAAGCATATAATTATTTCATTGCGTGGATATATGGAGTGCTCAAAGTCAAAATCAATCAGCAGGATGATGGTGATTTGAATAAAATAATTCATGAATAATTATTACGTAATTTTGCTGTAAACGTGTTTATGTGGTTAACGATGCTTTAGAACAAGAAAATAAGTAGATACCGTGTATTATTTTGTGCATATGCTAAACCAATAATTCATACAGTACTTACATAAATATATGTGTATATATAATTATGTAAATGAACATATTCGTTGCAATTGTATTTTTTTTTTTTTTTTCATACCAGGCATCTACCTGTCAGCATGCCTGTATTTTTAAGAAATATAATAAATTCTCTTTTCTAGCCTCTGCTATTAATAATTATATATATTTTTTTTTAATTCTGCACAGCTTGGGGCATTTTCTGCCAATCACTCCCAATGTAATTACATAAGAAGTGGTCCATGTGTAGCTAATGGAAAACGGCAGGTTTAGTTCAGATCCTAAAGATCTAAATTAATTTCCCCCAGAATTTTTTTTTGTTTTTTTTTTTTTGGGGGGGGGGTCAAATATTGACTTTCCTATAATATGACAGGGGGTTTAACGCCACAACAAAGCAACACATTTACAACATTTACAACATTGTTTAACCGTTTTATGGATTTTTCCTATGAGGACCACTGTTCACTTTGGAACCTTAATTTTTAGGTCGATTCTATGGGCTTTTTAATTGGAGTGACGAGAGACCATTTTTGAGAAATCTGGTAATCTGTGAATGATATTCAAGACAAATTACAATAAAAATCTCCTGCTCCGATAGAATACATGTAGCTTGAAACGAGATGAGTGCGAGATTTTTAAAATGAGAACTGCTGAAAGATCTGCTCACTCGACGGCTCCCATTGTTAACAATAGGCGAATTACTGTGGTCACGTCACCATGCATGCACAGTCTGAAATCAAACGCAAGAAGAAAGCGTGATTTTGAACCTCTCAAATTCGATGTATCTAGGAATTAGCCCACAGCAAGCGTATTGTTTAAAAATATGTCAGTCAAAAGGCGTATTTGTCTTTTGGGATGCATCTGGGCCTCCATCATCCGTTACAATTTCAAAACAATCAGAAGTCCTCTTTAAAGGCGAGTTGTTTTATGACAAAATAACACCCATCAGAAGTCAAAAAAAAAAAAAAAAAAAAAATCTTCCAGCTATCCCGCATTTTTAAACAATTGCGTATCGGTAATTTCACCCCCTCACTTTTTTATTGCCTCATTGCATCGAATTTAGCTTTTTGTTGAATTTGGTTAATAATAATTATGCCCCCATTTACTGATCTAGAAGGGATCAATTGAATTTCTTTATAAGCCTCCATTTTCTGGGGGTTTCAAATTATGAGCCCCATAAATGGGACTATATGCTAATTTAGTTAGATTTTGATCGTAATTAATTTGATCTTTTTCCGCCGATTCGAACAGATCCTGATGCAATCTGTACAAATTAATTCAAGTTTTGATTAATTTTCTCTTGGAATTTTATTTTTATTTATTTATTTTTTTTTTTTTTTATGTTGAATGCCCATATCGTTTAAATGTTTGCTCTGTCGATAGGCATGTCAGATCGAAAGTGAATCGTGTTTAAATTCTGTCAACGTGAGATAGTTAATTAAAGGGAGGGAGAACTGGTTAAAAATGGACTTTGAGTCGTTATTTGATGCACCAAAAATGATTCCTATGCCTGGCCCACACAAGAAATATCATCGCTAACGATTTCACGGGCGATATATTGCTAACTAGGCGTGACGTCAGGAGCTGTAGTCAGGCGCAAAAAAAAAAAATATTTTTCGCTATTTTTCTTATTTTAACAAGCGATTTTCTAGGACACCTACCACGTTTCTCATCCTGAAACAGTAAAAAGGTCAGCCAGAGTGCACCACGCATGCGCTTTCGTTTCGTAAACAACAGAGATGTCCTTTTATGGAGAAGATGATCTGCTCTGATTGGCTGGAATCGATAGCTTCACGAGGGGAATGGGACCAATCAGCCATCAGCCAAACCAAGCCATCAGCTGACGTTTGCCTCCTATACTTCGCAATGGAAACCATTCTCCCATAGGCCCAATGCTAACCCCGATATTCGGAATGCATTATTTCCTTACGCTTGCATCCAAGCATGGTGTTTTTGGCACGGAATGCTATCAATTGGTGCTATGAGTCAATAGAACATCACTTAAAATTTAGTTCCCCATCCCTTTAAGCGTAGGATTGATTTTGAAGATTTATAATTTTGAAGAGTAATTAGATTAATTGCATTATCCATCAAATAATGGTTCAACGGGTATTATTTTGAATCCTGTGAATTTTGAGGGTGATGTTCGATTCACAGCCTGCATATTATTTTCGCGGATATTTATATCTTTGAATTTTATAATAAAATGACTATGGTATCCCAATAGGTTATACAACATCTTTTGTGCCGTATAATGCCAGAAATAAAAAAACTCTCGCAATTAATAAATACCGACATCAATAATTGAATTTGATCGAGGGCTTTTCGGATATATAAACCTATATATATATATAATTATATGTATATATATTCAACCGAAAGTTGCATTGTGTTATTGTGAGGTAATAGGCAAATTATATCCAGTGTACCACATTTGTGAATGATTTAACTCGCACGATGCGTTGTAGAAGAATGGCGTTGAAGAATGTTATGAAAATCTGGTAAAAGTCATTACATATAACCAAGGATGTTAATATGACTTGATCGCTCAAAGCAGTTTTGGTGCGCATGTTCATTTGTTTAGTTTGTGTGTTGTCCCGCAATAAACTTCTATCTATTTACCCCCGGCCACCAAGTCTCGTTCTGAATTTAAATGACGTCACACCCCCTGGTTCCAGCCGATTCTAAGGCATGCGTCACCGGAAATGCGTTCCATCTCCTTGATATGTATCGCCATAGACCTAGTAGGCCTAATGTTTCATCATCATTTTCCGAATCGAGGCGACGAATCCTTTGTGTTGATCCGTTACCATAGCAACCTTTTTTGGCGCGGGTCGCCTCGTGGAATTCCTTTATGTGGTGTTATGACGTCATTCATAGTTCCACTGGCGGCAGATTTATGAACCAAACCGATTTGGCGGGAGAAATAGAAGCACTGAATATATGCTGTACGTGACTCACTTATTCCATGTAAATGATATCAGGTAATTATTTTGCGCAGGAATGATTAATTAGGGTGTATATTTCATAATTTTGGAGTTATGTGGTGCATTATGGTTGATCTTTAAACTCTCTCAGCCACATCAACCGTTATTAATTTTAACAAATTGAACCTTATAAATTGAGGTGGGAGAAACGTTCTGAAGACGTTCCACTAACTTGATCGCCTCTCATGACCAACAGAGCTCAATACTGTCAATACATCAACCAACGTAGAACTTTCCATTGGCATCAAATTTTCTCATTGAGTAAATAATTTTACCTTTAATAAAGTGTATTAAAGATCTGATTGTGCATTTTAAAGATAAAACACAACTCAGTCTCATAACAGATCTGAAATATTTCTCACAGATGAAAAAAAGACACATACATAAATTTACATGCAGGTCAATTTTCTGTAGTACCATGGTAAATGTTACTATATATGTGCAGCTATATACCTCGATATTTGCACATTTACTTAATTCAACTGTGAAAAATATGAGTACAAGAAAGATATGGTACAATATGAAACATAAAATTAAATACTCATTATACTAGTTATTAAACAAAACCAAAAACAATGTAACTGAAAAAAAATCCTATTTAATTGAATGGCATAAAAGAGCACTCAGAATGAAAAACATTGAAATCAAAACATCAAACAAAAAAAAATCCAATATTATTATACTTTTTTATAATGGAGATTACAAAGTAGATAATTGGGAGGAAAAAATTAATCAATATAAAGAATAAATTAGTTTAGGCAACACATTGAAAAAAGGCAAAATATTGGCATAACATTGAAAATACTTATAAGCGCACTATTAATTAATACCTCTCAGAATATGTTGCCGTTATGCAATGCACAAGAGGTGTTACTGTTACCCATGAGGCTGTAACACTGCTTCAAAGCTTCTTGGCAATCATTAAACTGTCGCCATGGCAACACAATCATCTCTTGGATCAGAGCCAGATGTCTCAGGAACACCGGCAATGCCTCTTCAACCCGACAAGCCAATAAATCCTCAAAAGCCGATCTGAATTCAACTTCACTCTTGTTGAACTTGGCTCGTATTTCTTCAATGTTAGAGCTGCAGCAGTTGGTGATGTCATCCCTGGTCATCTCTTTCTGGCATTGCGTGCATTTGTAGCGCGGGCTGTCGATGTTGATCTTCTGATACAGCGGCCAATCGTTGCTGCAAGGTTCACAGCGGCAGCTGAAGAAATACTGTGGCTGAAGTTTGTCATGTCGTTCCTTCAAGGTGTTTGTGGCGTACAAAGCACCATAATTATCAGACACCTGATGACCTTTGCGAATCGTCTTAATAGCACGAACGACACACGTGTCTCCGTAGAAGTTACGATTGACCCCCGGGTCACAGGAGTGGTTGAAGAGACTGAGAGTGCTGTAGATTCCAGCGCCCAGTTCGTTCGGCATGGAGAGATCGATGGCGTTCGGATCGAGGTACAGTTCGGGAACCTCATGAGCGTTGCAAGGGAACGATTGTAGGTGGCTGAGGAACAGGCCAGCGATGTACGCCTGCATCTCAACATCTTCTTCGCCATTGAAGTATGACGTCTGCTGGAGAAGTTTCAGCAAGTACACCGCCATGACGGTTCTGTGAAAGAGGTCTTGCACGGGGCGGTCTTTCGCGTGAGTCACAAGTTGGATGATGGTGTTGTAATCTTGAGGTCGGTACAGTCCGTCCGAGTGGCAGCCGTTCAGTGGAAGATCCTGAGCTCGGATGTCTTTGAGCGATTGATACGACTGCTTAGTAATGGCGCGGAAAGCAAGGCAACCAAACTTATTGATTTGCGAGTGATGAAGAGTGTTGAGGACGGAACATTCGTACTGGTGATATGTCTGCATTGCTGTGTCTCTGCATGCCTCAGAGCAGAAGCGGGCATCAGGGCAAGTACGGCAAGGTATGCCCTCTAGAGTGTGTTTGAGACAGTGGTGGCAGTGGTTGCTGTAGTTTGCGCGCAGCAGTACGGAAGCAAACGGCTTCTCTATCAGGACAATCTCCCCTGGAGCGATGTTTCGAACGGCTGTGATGAACCTTCCCTCGTTTTCAGTGCTTGCGACCGAACAAGCTGACGACAGACTCACGTATTGATCGTGAGAGTCGGGTTGATTGGGTTGAACTTGTATGCGCTTAAAAGAGTCCTCTTCCAACTGGTTTGCCATCAGCGATTCTTGCTTGCCACACTTACAGATGAGCTCTAGAATTTCTGATTTCAATTTCTGCTTCTGTTTATCATTCAGATCACTGTCATCTAAAGCAGAAAGCGCAGAACGGAAGGATTCCTCAGCAGCTTCAAACTGCTCCAGATTCAGACGGCACATCGCCTTGCGATGGAAAACTTTGTGGAGTAGTCTTGGCGGGTACTGCTCTGTAAGAGCGCGGTCAATATCCCTGATGCAGGCCTCATACTGCTGCAGTTGGTAAAGAGCGGCTGAACGATTTCCGTACGCTAAAGAGAGAGCATCTTCTCCCCCATCAGTGAGCATTGGGGCCCACGCAATGCTGTCGGTGTACAACTGAACGGCATCCCTGTATTCCGATGCACGGTACGCTGTGTTGCCGGTCGTCTTGAAGCTAAGAGAGTGCTCCACTGATTTCAGTTGAACGAGAGGCCCAGGTCGAATGAACTCTTCAACTGCAGCTAGAGACAGTGCGTATGATGCACGATCTTGGTCGCTGGACAATGCACCAAATTCTTTGGATATTCCATCAATTTTTGACTCGGATTTTAGTTTACTGGTGACTTTGTTAAACATAGCATTGAAAGTATCCCATTTGTTCGACATCTTGACGGCAGAATCTGAAATGAAAACACTGAGTTGAGACAAATTTAAAGAGTGTATAAATCTGCGGAATGAGAAAAAAATCATAAGAAGGGACTGTTATATCGCTCACTCGAAATGTCAAATGTCAAAGTAACTTTTAGCGATTCGGAACTACGAGAAACATTTCAATAAATTTGTAATCAATCCGTGTTGCAAATACAACTGCATGCATGGAATACATGGCACATTGATCACTATAACGAGAAAACAATCGAGAAAATACCCGAAATAGTAATCTTTAGCCGGCGGTGAATGGATGAAATCTCGGTGCAGACGAAATGCGGACAAATAGCATCACAGAGGAAGGAAAATAACGTTATGAATGTACCATCAACGCCAGACAAAATGCCGTCTGAATATTCTCAATAATACGGAGATCTGAGATCGCCGCTGGCGAATAGGCTACATCAACGCCATCCCCACGCTCTTGTACGCCCTCTATCCTTGCAGAGATTCCCTCAGTAGTCAGTGTGATCATTATAAGATCTCTGTGTGCTTGGTACTCGAACGACAATGACCTGAGGGCTGCACGTACTAGAGAACTAGACCAGTAGGCCTATAGTCTGCAACAGTAATTCCACTTCAACTGCCACTTACTTCAATCACGAACATAATTAATTGTATTCCGAGACTAGCTGTAGTCACGAACGCACTTAACTGGTTACTACATTTACTTGTATTGTAGTAAATGTATATAATTAGTCTCGTTCAATCACTTTCTCTTTGATCTTGATACCGTTATGCAGCATTGCTGCTATGACTAGTAAATTCTATAGGCCTGTACACGTAGTACTAGTATACCATGGCAGATCCCGATCGCCCGTGCATCATATTAAAGTGGCATTATGATTACAGGCCCAGTAGTAATTATTTCGAGGTTGTAGGCCATTGTGCACAGACTGCAATGCATCTTGTAGATTTCAAAATCAATTCGGAGGCATGGTTCTTTGACATACAAAATTGTACTCTGAATATGAACAGAATCATCTTAGGAGAAAAAATAAAAACACATTTGTAAACTGTTGCATCATCATCACATTTTTATTTGCAGTACGTGCGTTCAAAGACAGAACCCACAGAAGACATCGTTCTGCCGAATCAACACAAAACTTCCCTCCTGATGAAACAAGAAATATACCAAACATTTCGTCACTCAATCTGACCAGAAAGAAAAAATCATAAAAATCGAACAGCATGAAAAAAAAAAAAAATGAAAAAAAGAAGGCAAACAAAATAATAAAAAAAAAAAAAACTTCTTTTGAAAGACTGGTTGCCAAAAATCTCCCTCACTCATGCACACTATGTACAGAAGGAAAAAAAGAAAAGAAACCGTATATACACAAAAACTTCAGATTTATAATGACTCCCTGAAAGTGGTTTTAAATTGATATTTTATTCCCTAGAAATTAAAAAGCAAAAACACACTTCCTAAAAAATAATACTATTCAAGCTCAACTTTCTCACATCAACACGACCTAGATTTGATTTAATCTAAGAATTCTGTTTTTTGATCTGCAGTTAGGAGCATTTTTGTTTGCATATTTGTCACATCATTATGTAACAATTGGAAGTTAATTATTTCTCTATCTGACCAGAGGGTGTAGTATGCAGGCTATGGCAAAGAGGAGTTGAAACAAAACATGATCAAGTGAGAGAAATTTAAAAATTCAATTCAATTTGATCTGTGTAACGAAATTTTTTGAATTACAAAGGAAAGAAATTAACCTTTGACTTTAGTTAAGAAAAAGCTATGCATTCAAATGCCCCAATCAGAGAGGGAAGCGAAGAGAAAGAAAAAAAAAAAAGATTAAAAATAATTGATATGAAAAGTTGAGGCAAGAAAAAAGAAAAAACACCCTAAAATTCACTGGAATGTGCAAAACGTGAATTTCTCCTCTTCCGTGGCGATGACGAATAATGATAGATCAATAATAAACGAATAATTAAAAATAATCACAGTGTTTACTCCAAGTTATAACAACCCGTTTATGATAAGATTAAAAACATGAAAGTCACCTGAATATTAATGAGGTGAGCAGAGAGAAAGAGAGGGTGGGGGGGGGGGGGGGGCCTTATTTAAATTGACAGCCATTTTGAGCCTAGCGACCCATTCGGGAGGAGGTATAAAAAAAAGGGAGGGGTGGGGATAGAAGAGAAATGAGTTATGGCTTTGTTTAGCTAGGACAGAATACATTAATGCGGCAGACTATACAGGAATCTGCAAAGGATAATAATTCATTTTGTTCAATTATTCACAAACATTCTCAGTGCGCACGTACCATATCAATGAAGTCTGAGTCTTGTGGCACCATGTCACTGTTGTAGGCCGATTGACTGAAGTAATAGCGAACGTCACGATCCGTGTCTCCTTTTAGAGAAGTACACGCTTCCAGCAAATCACAGTGGTGAGGATTCTGGGCGCTCGTCAGGTAATCTGAAAATTGATTAACAAATTTATACAATGCCCTTTTGAAATTGAAAGAAAATAAAAAACAAACAAACAAAACCAACCACTTTTCAAGATTTGATAAGCCATGACTCGTGCGACAGATATGCGAACATTAGGGATGGGGTCAGCGTGCAGTTTGAGCAGTTCAGGCAGGAGCTCCGTGGCGTATCTCTCCGCACTGAGCGATTTGTCCTCCAGGATGCACTGGCAGAGGTGAGCAAACATCTGGCGCTGGCACCAACGGTGGTGCTCTGCAAAGTTCTGCTTCAAGCGACGCACCATGGAGGTAAGCAGCTGGTTGTCATGGGCAACCGACTTCATAATGCCACTCAACTAAAAAATAAAACATACAATGTAGTTCATATTATGTCAATAACACAAAATATAATTGAAATGTAATTAACCGAGAATAACGTACCGCGCGGAATGCAGTCAAGCGGACTTCAGCCACGCGATCAGTAGCTAGAATCATGGCAACAGGAGTGACGAAATCACCAACATCATCCGCAGTGAACAGATCCAACAACACCAAGAGTTGTCTGCGAAATTGAAAAAAACAATAAAATGAAAAGCAAGAGCAAATGCAGAGGAAGTACTCACTCAGCCAATTCTGCCCTGAACCTCCAATTCCTGTGATTGTCAGTTTTGAGGAACTCAGCTAGTTTCGTGAGATATTCCTGCCTAATTTCAGGTTTCAGCAACTGAAGAAACAAAATGATGAAAAAACTGAAATTTATCATAATTCCCACACTCACCCTAAGAAATTCAGCCAAGTGTTTCAGCACGCCTATCCGCACCTCATCCAAGTCTTTGAGGAATCCGTTAAAAACCGGCACCAAATCACGGCCCGTGATGTCCTCACCGACAATCACGGCCAACTCGTGAATAGAAAACGCCAGAGTACGACGTACTTTCCACTAGAAAAAAAAAAACAAAAAAAAAAACATTAAAAACAAATGACAAATAAAAAACCTCTCAAATTCCAACCTGCATGTCAGCAGCCAGTGTATCATACAAGTTCTTCAAGCAAGGCCAATGCCTGCGTCCGAGTGTGTATGCCACAGCAGGCAGACTGTATGCGCAGTGTTTAGCAATCTCAGCCTCAACTGTCTGTGCTCGTAGAGGATCTGTCATGCTGAGGTAGTGATCCAGAAGACCCTGGGGGATGACATCCTGGTCCAGCATGGCCTGATTGAGCATGGCTTTATCATCGGCCTCCTCGCTCGAGTGCACGGAGCCAGTATCCTCAGCGGGGCAGTATCCGAGAGAAGCTGACCCACTGACGTCCTCAACAACCCCATTCTTGATGGTCAAGGTGGTCTCACCCACCAACTGACCCAGAACATGCTCACTGCCGATGTTAGCCACCGTCTCAACCTTGTCTTCACTCGACAGCAGATCAGCCGTGTTGAGCTGACGAGTGAGGTCATCGACCTCCGCCCCCGGGAAAGCTCCTGCCTGCTCCTGTTCCGGGGTGCTGAGTCGCTGGATGTCCTTGTCAGGGAGTTCTGGAAGGGGTTCCCTCCAGAAGATGAAAGAAGTGAAAGACTCTGGGCTCTGTACATCTTCAATGAACGGGTCGCTGTCCTCTGCCGGCAGCTGCAGCGATTCCAGCAGAGGCTTGTTGTTGTTGGAGGCCTCTTGCCGCTGCTTGTAATCCTCCGCTCTCTTCTCCTCCAGCGAGGGACCCTCGTCAGGGGAAGAAGTATCACAACTCTGCTCATCCTCTATGTCCATGGCTATCACTTTGTTATTGTTATCACAGTTATCAGTCGATACAGGCACTACTGGTGATTCTGCTGGTGATGAGGAGTCCCCTCCTCCAGCCTCCTCCTCCTCCTCAACCACAACCTCCTCATCCTCGTCTTTGGTTGAGAGGAACTCATCTGGGTTAGCTGACACAAGAGTGCCGTCCTCATTGAAGTACAACCCGGTGACGCTAGGGTCAGCAAAGGTCGAGATGAAACCGCCCAGCGCCTGGAAGGCTGACATGCGCACCCATCTCGACTGGTCGCACACCAGGCTGATGAAGAGCTGCGCCAGCTCTGTGCGCCGCACCTCCTGTGAACATGCGCATGAGACCTGCATGAAGCACTCTGCGCATGCCTTGCGCACACCCCACACACCATCCTCACACAGGTAGTAAAACTTGGGTAGCTAGTTCAACAGAAGAGAAATAATCATAAAATCCTTGATATACAATAAGACCTCACCAGGACTTCCTGAGTGCTCAGCTGCCCAACGACCGTGCACATGTCCCCAAAGTTAGCTGCGCACACCTTGCGCACATGAAACAAAGCGTCCGTGCATAGTTCAGCAAACCGCGGAAGAAATATTCTTCGGGTTATATCCTGTCCAACCAGGGGAGCCAACTTGCTCATCAACTGGAAACGAAAAAAAAAAATAATAAAAAAATAATACTAATTACACACACAAAATGAAAAAAATGAAAAAAAAAAAAAAAAAAAAAAAAAATCTGCCCAAAGTTATATCAAATAAAATAAAAGTGAGTCAAAGCAAGAGCCAATTAGAGGAGAGTATTGCACGGCAGAGTCAACAAAGCGGGCTGTGATATGGTGCGACGCATATCGGAGGAGGAAGAGAACACATCGCAGCCACTTTGTCGGTTCCTCCATGATTGATCAGAGAACAAGAGTTGTTATCACTCAAAGAATGACGCACTGAAGGTCAGTCAACTTATCAAAGCTGGCTGTGATATGGGGCAATAAAAACCCAAATCCCAGCCACCTTGATAGGCCGATCAAACCCAAAAACACAAACAAAAAACACGCATAAATATTCCGCTGATTCGTTAGACAAAGCAGGGGTCTTCAAAGCGGCTGTGATACGACGTAACCAGCAAATCACAGCCGTCTGAAAACCCGCGCCAAGCTATATAACCACTGCAATAACCACGAGTGTAACCATCACAACAGCGCACTGTGATCCAAGCGGTCTGTGATACGAATTCAGCGCACCACAGACGCTGAGACCGCGGTGAGCCATGCACAGGAGGGGGTGGTGAAGGAGGCAGTGCTGAGAGATACCTCTGAAAGGCTCATCAAGGTTGGCTGTGATAGGGCCTACGCGTCACAGGGGACTATGACATACCAACATTGACGCCACACAGAGGTCACGACGGAAGCCAAACGACTATCGATAAGAGTTCTCCATGGAAAGACATGATAGCAAGGTGATTAGAGACAGTGTACATCTCACTACCCATGTCTTTCATGGAGCTCCTCTGTATTGTCTGAAACCACAATCATCAACAGAGAAATATATACAGCAACAAAACAACACTTTGGGCAGATTTGGATTCAAGTGGAATAAGCATGCTTACTGCTACGGCTTCAGTGCGGAAATCGTCAACGCTCTCCTTCTGAGCCAAGTCCAAGATCACCGGACAAACTTGCAGTTCCACATCATCTGAGTAATAAAACCATCATGCAAAACAGTGGTTATAGATCAGATGTAACCACACACACCTTTTTGTATGAGCTCTTGTTCGAGGAGAACTAAAAGAGCCGCTTGACTTGTCTTGCGCACCTGGTAAAAATGATGCAAACTTTAATCAAATACAAACTAAAAACAAAATAGAACCAACCTGATTATTGCAGTCGGTCAGGTACTTCACCACGATAGGCAAAATAAAAGTTCGCGCCGGACAGGCAGAGAAGTTGTGTGAATTTTCATGACAGTACATCGCTATGTGCGGGACCTGCTCCATCAACTCTGTTCGAACAGTGCCCTCTGCAAGAAAACACAAAATAAGACAACAGTTAAATAATAATTTCAACTTTCAAGTATTTCAAACAAACCTGGGTCTTCTGCCATTTGCGACATAATAACAAGGACCTGGTCACAGGTTTCCTCCGTACCCTCAACCAATCGTAGGGATTCAAGTAAACTGCGCGCCCCCATTTGTCTGTAGAAAGAGAAATCAAAGGCCATAAAAACAGATCTCTTTTTCTTGACTGGAGACGGTGGCTCAGTATTCATCTGCTCTGGCAACTGGCTTCCCCCGTCAGTCGCCAATGGCAACAGACTGCCACCCTCCATGCCTTCAATCAAGTAGTTTCATTCAGAAATTCAAACACCTTATCTGAATTCAACTCTGGAGTGAGTTGATCAACTATCATTTCAAATTTCTCCTGAGCCCTCAATATAAGAGAACTATGTCACACATAGTAGCAACACATGGTAATTATTATGATATAGGCAAGCAGCAATCTATTGTACATACTAAATCAATGCTATTGCACTGTCATTCTTAAAACTTCCTTCCTCACTTCTAATTATCAAGTTGTCAGAACCATCAATGGTGCAATAAATAGCATTAAAAGTTTAACAACATTCACTGTTTGCATTAACAGTAATTTGCATCATTTGAGTGCAATTAAAAGCACATTATAAGACCCTTGATAAAGATTAACCAAAGAGTTATAAATATCTCTATAATTGTTCAAGAGTAAAAAAAAAAATATTTAGCCTATCTAACTTTTTCTGTAAATTCTTACTGAAAAGTGCCACACTAACACTGCACACCATAAAAATTAGATGAGAGCAGAAGCCACCAGACTAAATTGGAATGATTTCAGTCAGTTTGTGTGAAAACACTGAGTACAACAGTGTCACTGAGAGTGGTAGGAGGTCAAAGTCCATTGAAGACTACTGTCAGATGCACTACTGATTATATAGCATCATGCCAACTTTACAAAAACATAATATCCTCACCTGGTGAATACATTGTCACTTTCCAGGCATTTCTGCAGCTTTTGTAATGGTGAGAGACCAGCATCCTGGTCAAGCGAGTCCAGTTCATAATCGTCCAGTCCAAGACTTCCTGTGGGGTCATCTGCAGAGAAGAGGAGAGCAAAAGTAAAGCAAGGAGTCACAGGTGAGGAAGAGAAGGCATGAAAAGCTTTAGAAAATTATATTAATTAAGGCGGCAGTGGATATGCATGATTGCGGATGATTCTCATCAACCATGGAGAACATCCTGAACCATAATTACCTAATTTACTTTTTATAAATATATAAATTATAATTAAAGACATTTTAGGTACAACTGGAGCAAAAGCATCTGCACGAATAAGAAGGCTTCTTAGGAGTGGGTGGGAGACAAATTCCCACACAAGGGAATTACCCTCTGTCATACCTACGCTCGTACGTTGAGCGGTCCGCAACACCCCCATCTCTCGAGAGGATGGAATGGGGCGCATAATAAAAGAACAAAGAGTGTCTACAACTGAATGAGGAGCAGAGAAATTAACAACATCGATCAAATTTATAAGAAAATATAATCCCCACAGCTACCATTGCAAAGAAGAATTTCCACGAGGCATTGAGTAGTTGTTTCTTTCAACTATTAACAACAATAAATGATCATACCTGAAGCAAAAACTTGACAATGGTGAATGGAAAATACACGGGATGAAGAAAGAAAGCTTAAGCCCCCATGTCTCAGGTGATGACAAAAATCACTTACTCCACTCAAAATCTCAAAAATTTCAAAAAGATTAAAAATAAAACTGATTGAAAATTTCTTAAGCATGAACTAGAGATATCCATTCGGGGTGTATCCACCAGCAAAGAGGCGTTAGGAGCAAAGAAGCGCAACAACGCTGTCTTTGTTTACATGAGAGGAAAGGAAGAAGATGCTAGCCTCGCGCCAATCCCAACAGCCAGCACCACAATACACATCCTGCACAGAATGCGACAACGTACCGTAATCCGCTTCATACATGCTGTCTAATTCCGCGCCAATACCTCGTATTAACAACACAATCCTCAAATAAAGATGCTCGATTTAAAGAATATTTTTTCTCAGAAAATTACACGCCTCTTCGTTGTGGCCCTCGCGCAGTACACACAAAGCGCGTGTAAGGTGACCTACTTTCAAGGCCCATTGTGATCAGCTCATCAAATATGTGGGCATAAAAAATGATAAGTAGGCAAGAGTATTCGCGGGTTCTTAGCAAGGGAGTTTGGGACAGGATAATGTTTTGACGAGAGAAGTACAATTTGGGTGATTTAGGGATAATTTGTGTAGTTTTTCTCGCATTTTTCTCTCATCGACAAGGATCGCATGGCCTGCCCCGTAGGTCACATGACTTCCAATATTCAAATCAGTTCGCTTTTCGACCCAGTTTCGAACACATGTTTCGCTCTGATAGAGGTGTTTTAAGGGGCACAAACGCACACAAATGGATTCTACGATGATCATAGCACATTGTGGCGTCTATTTTATGCGGCAATTTCGATTAATCGCTCAGTTTCGAGCGACGGAATAAACTGGATATCCAACACACAAATTGAAGAGAGCTAGAGACGGAGTGGAGGCCACGCGATGGGGATTGAGGGCGTTATGAGGCACTTACCGTCGCCAAGGGCATCGTCGGGATCATCGCCGACCAATTCTATAGCTACAACAAGAAAACGGGCACTTAATTCCGATCAGAACAAGTAAATTCGAATAATTTTAACACTGGAAACGTAAATCGAACCCCTACCCGCCATATTGGAGATTTGGACGCAATATGAAACATGGCTTCTGATTGGCCCGCGCCCGATGTGACGCGGCCGCTCATTGGTCGGCAGATTATGCTTGGATGTGACGAAGATGGCGATGAGTCATGAGGCACAAAGAGCTCTGTGCAAGGTCACATACACGCTTCCCTCTCTGTTGCCTCTTCCTCTGGCTCTGTGCTACTGGCACCGGAGCTTCCCTGTTGGCTGCCAGCGCATTTTCAAAGAGGAAAAATAATAAAATTGTAGTGTATGTGTGGGGAGGGGGCGAGGTCCAAGCCAGTAGCGGAGTGCATGAACTTTGTGTCAAATAGAGATGAGGCATCGCTCTGCGGAGAGGACGTCCTCGCATGACTTTGAAGTCTCTGATTTAGAACATTCGTGCCAAACTTGTTCTAAAAGCGGAGAAAAGTATATCCAGTGAAGGAAGCGAGAATGATATTTATGTGATTTTCTGAAGCTCAATATACAAATAAATATATTGAAATGGGTTTTATTCTCTCATCAGGTTTAGATATTATAATTATAATTATTATATTTTATAATTTGACCACTCTGTCAATATTACCTGCAGCAATTATTAATAAACAAGTGTATTATACAATTACAATTGCAGGCTGACATTCGGGGAAAATGTTCAGTACGTACGTCACTGTATAATTATATAATATAATTATGAGTGTCCATTATAAGGTGTATGCTCTTTTTATATATGAACTATGGAAAGATGAATCTCATCTCACCTACGGCGAGCCAAAACAAAAAGTTAATCAACATAATTAATATTCTCAATCACGTACATCCAAGATCACACGTCCTTGGGATTTGAGAATAATCGTGAAAAACGAAGTCCGAACACAGTATTTTGTGTTTTTACGGGGTATAATACAGTGTATTATATGTATGTCTTATAGTATGTAGTGTCATATATATACCGACTTTTTCTTGTACGATAATAATTACATTTATACCCCAGCTATTATAAGTTCCCTTTTCTTTCTTTTTTTTTTCTTTTTTTTTTTCTTCTTTAAAGCTCATTTATAAGTTATTTTAGTTATTTTTAGTATTTCTCAAAATAACACGTACAATATACCATGGACCATACCAGGTTAAGTCAAGATTAGGTTAAGTGACCGTGCACACGAAACGAATAATATTTGCAAGACAAGTGATGGTCCATTAGTCCAGGGTCACAATATAATAATAATAAATGAATAATAATGAATGAATAAATAATAATAATAATAATAATAAATTAATAATAATAATAATAATAATAATAATAATAATAATAATAATAATAATAATAATAATAATAATAATAATAATAATAATAATAATAATAATAATAATAATAATAATAATAATAATAATAATAATAATAATAATAATAATAATATATGACCAGCATATCTGAACATTCTCTGCATATAATCTTTGAGTAAAAATGTTCCTCCTGCATGATCCTCAACTGCATCATTGGTGAGTCTGTCTCGCCTTCAGCTTATTTTTAAAATTTGTCTATAGCACCACAGTTCAAAGGATTTGATTTTGCGACATAAAGGTTTGCTAAAATTCCAGGTCTCAGACCCGCAGCTAAACACCGTAAAACATAGCACTTGAGTAACTTCTTTTTGAGATTTAAACAAAGGTTTCTTCTAAGGAATTCCTTGTTCTCCCAGAATTTGGATTTGGCAATCGCAATCCTCCTCTCGGTTTCTTGCTCCTGCCTCATATCTTGTGTGATGGTAACGCCAAGGTATATTGATGCATTTGCTCCAACGCTTTCCCTTCCGCTCTTCATAAAAATATTGGCTATAAATCTGAGGGAATTCATACAGGGACAGCCCGGAATACATACAAAATAGACGTCCACGATGACAATTGCACATGCCGACATCGACGGCAAACCTTTCTCCCCAATTGAAGTCGATGCAGGATTGTAGACAACCGATTGTGAAATCACCAGTTCACGTAAGAGGCTCTACGGACGTGGACAGGAATTGTCCCGCCGTCTCACCGATGCTCTATTATAATTATATAACGACAGGATCTCTATAGCAGTACGGCCAATAGCTGATCATTGCATGGCAGTCGTCTGAGGTTTCCCCTGAGATAACATCCGGGTCGATCCCCTATTCCACCTGAGGTAGCATATGATGTTACCATGTTGACGATGGCATGATGATCGAAAGAAATCTGCACGGAGCATATGGAATACTCCATGTATGTGATCCAATTTTAAGACAATTGGTATTTTATAGACATCGCGCGGTGAAAGGATTTATTTCATTGATTGGCGTATGGAGTCCCCCCCCCCTTCCCTAAATAATATCCTATATACAGTAAAACCCCACTAACTCGAATTTGAAGGGACCAGCGAAAACACTTCGACGAAGAGGGTTTTCGACGAAGAGGGGTTTTCGAATTCTCAACATTTTGGTAACGTTATATTCTATGCAATGACGTTATGATTGCGTAATGATCTCAAATTACGTTATAATAGCGTAATGACCTACCCTTGAACACTTAAAAGCTGCCAATACATGAACAAAAAATTAAAACGATTTGTTTGCGTTGTTTATTGAACATCATTTTGAAAAGAAAGATAAAATGATCGCCAGAAACTTGGTCTCCAGGGTTACACACGTGATCTTTCGTTTAGTCGCCATTATTGCAGAGATGTCTCGCAGAGATTCTTCGACAGACTGATTAATTTGTTGTGACGACGAATGATCGGGTGTCATACTGATGGGCAGAGTTTGTTTATTATTGATGTTTCCCGCCTATTCAACATCTGGGGCTATACCGCTTTCTGTAATCGTCTTCATCAAAGACGCCTTCATGTGTTTTACTCCGATCGAAAATCCACTACATGCTCTCTCTTCTATTGTTAACCATACATGAACAAAAGAACGCTTGCTGCTAATTGAACGTTTGGACATGGCGGCTTATTTAATCGATACGATTACGCAAAGAAAAGACAGGGATGGAGACGCTGACTTCTGAACAATGAGAGACACACGAGTCGAACTCTGTAAACGATTGTCCAAAACAGTAAACAGAGTTGCGTTAATTGCAATTAGCGAAAGGGCTTTTAACTTCGACGATTCGATCTTGATCAAGGGACCGAACAGGGTTTTTCGACGAAGCGGGGTTTGAGGAATCCGAGCAATCTGTAATGCAATCTGTATAGGGGAGTAGTCGGGACTTTGAAAACACTTCGACGAAGAGGGGTCTTCGAGTTATCCGTTTTCGAGTTAGCGGGGTTTTACTGTATATATATGTAGGATATATATATATATATATATATATATATATATATAGGATATTATTGAGATTCTCAGTCACCACATAATACGTAAATGCAACAACACACTTCTGTATACTATAGTTGCTACGAAAGTCAAATTTCAATATTTCTTATATATAGGAACCTAAAGAAAATGCTTCGATAATAACAACATTCACTTTGTTACAAGTTACACCGACACATTTTAATGTTCTATAATGCGGAAAGTTGAAATTATGCGCTAGACTTGAATTTCACTCGCCAGTTTTGGTTGCGGATGACAATTATTATGTAATTCATGTAATATTATATACATACAACATTTTGACTATATCATAATTCCATCAAAATAAAAAAAAATCGGAGATATCCATAAATGATTAATAGTCTACAATCGATTTTGAATCAATGCGTAAATCACGAGTTTTTGACGAAATGCCGACCCCTGCATCACTCAAATTGGTGTCAGAGGTGATCACGTGACTTTCTGAAAAATTCAATGTTCGCAATTTTCATGTGGAAAGTTAAGCTATATTCAAGTGAACTTACAGCTTTCTGGGTTTGCATGTTCTGTGTTAGGCCGATAACTTTTCGAGCAGCCCTCGTAGGCTCGTATAATACTAGTACAACGAAACCAAAGAGCTCGCTTTTATTAACCGAGGGTGATAGTTCACACAATCTGGTGCTTCGCAAACAACATTTACTAAAGAAATAAGAGCATCATAGATATTAGGTATTAGGCCAAAAGCTAAATATTGCCCTCCAGCGAAAAATTGATACGCTGTGATAATCAATCTGTAGAAGCTATACAAGTTGAATGAATAATATATCTATATTTATACTGAAGGTCATAACCAGCTGCGATGGCCGAGTGGTTAAGGCGTTGGACTTGAAATCCAATGGGATCTTCCCGCACAGGTTCGAACCCTGTTCGCAGCGATTGTGGGTTATATATTTTTATCATGGAATTTTCTTTTCTTTCTGTTACTTCTTCTCGGTCTTCTGTTCTCCAATTTTTGCCATGAAGTTTCCATTCAATGCTCTCGGTCCCCCGACTCTACTTACCACTTTATTCCTAAGGAGAGTATTATTCCAACCGGAAAACGTTATGATAGGCATATTTAGTCCAAATCATAACGCACTCACGTCGCTAGGGATGTGGTAAGGGCGTTATGATTTCGGTCGGCTATGACTCGCACTTGACGTAGGCATTTATAGGCATGTCTATAAAAGATCACACGGACGTCGAAATACATGGTTACTGTGCATCTAGGATATGATGCACAATGCTGCTATCGCGCACTTCGTAGTTAAACTGACAGCCAGTGATAGGAAAATATGTATTGCATCGATAATTTAATGTTTGCTCGTTTTTCTTCACCAAATGAAATGCTGAAATCTTTCCTCATTCCGATTCCTAAGAATAGAAAGAAATCGCTCAGTGACAGTAATAACTTTCGTTCAATAGCCATTAGCAGCATTATGGGTAAAATTCTTGATCACATAGTTTTAAAAGTTCACTCTAATGTTTTGTCAACTAGCGATTTACAATTTGGATTTAAGTCAAACCATTCTACAACCCAATGTACATATGTTTTAAATGAGGTCATTGAATACTATAACAGTCGTAATACGCCTGTATATACTACTTTACTCGATGCTTCTCGTGCGTTTGATAGGGTGCACTTTATCAAGTTGTTTAATTTACTGTTGTTTAGGAGCATGTGCCCAGCTCTAATTAAGTTCCTTGTTCACATTTATATACGTCAGACTCTTCTTGTTCGGTGGCAAAATACCGTTTCGGCTCCGTTTAGTTGCCGCAATGGAATTAAGCAGGGAGGAGTGCTGTCTCCAATTTTATTTTGTGTTTATATGAATGAACTTTTAATGCGTTTGAAAAAATCAAAAATTGGATGTTATGTAGGTCATGTTTATTGTGGAGCTTTAACTTATGCTGATGATCTTAGTCTTATAGCACCGATTCACTCAGCCATGTCCCACTTAATAGAAATTTGTGAGCGGTTTTCACTTGAATATTCTGTCAAATTCAATAGCACCAAAAGTCACGTGTCC
>KB312113.1:36400-56746 GCA_000328365.1 Capitella teleta | reverse complement strand
TAGGCATCGTCGGAGGCTAGAAGAACCAACCCAGACAGCATTTGGGTGTCGGATATGTCCCATTAACCTACTATCAGTGCCACAGAAGTATCACTTTTTGCCACTGTCGTTCTTCTACAACTTTTGTGGCGAGAATCAAACACATAAGAAATGTCTGTGCCACGTATGTGAAACTTTTTGGACAAGGAAATAATTAAAATTATCGCGTGCCACAATCATGCACTTTTTCATTCACATATCGGGCGGCTTATCTGAAAGCTTTCAACCATTTAAGCAGTTGAGCAAATGCTATTAGTGTATGTTTGTTCAAGCCCAGCCACATGGGCACTGGCAATTAAAGGCCAAAAAGTTAATTATAATGTATGCATGAAACATGAATATTCACGATCATTTATTTAAATGTTACATCATTCTGTTCTTAACGTTCGTTGGGAGCAGACGTGCATATATCCTCGCATTTCAAGTTTCAACTACTTGCATCTTCAACGATTCTTCAGCTGCCTTCATCACTTTTTAACGGTGAGCTGTTCTTTATACGATTGCATCGTTCATCATGTATACACATGTATATCACATACATGTGGTGTTGTACTCTAATTGCTAATACAAGTAGCATCATTTGTGAAATAAGATTGATAGGTTCCACGCATTCGCAACAATTGATTGAATTATCCTTTGTTCCCAGTTTCACGGTTGAGATTTGAATTTCCTGTTGTTCGAATTTCATCATCTTTTCATTATCTTTATCCATCCATTTTTCTTGATTATTATAATTTCATAGAGCTAATCAACAAAGAAATGGTTGTGTCAAATCCAGTGTTGCCCGTAATTCCTCGGATATTTCCGTTCAGTGGAGGCAGTCCCATGTGTTGGGTACCGTACTGGCAGATTCGCTTCAGCATCCTGCATCTTGTGGTGTCATTCGTTTGGAAAAGAAGGATACTTGGAATGCCAATTGTACCCGAATACATGTACTGTTTGTGTTCGATGGTTTATTTTTTGGACCTTGCATTTACTCACCGTCTTTTTTTGTGCGTGTTTGTGTGTGCATCGTCGTGCGTGTTTGTGTGTGCGTCTTTGTTTTAGTGCCCACATGGTGATACATGAGTTCTCTTACTTTAAGGCCACAATTTTTCTCGTTTTCGTTTTTTATTTGTTCATTAATATAATTTTTGTTATTTGTTTCAGTTCACTTTTTGCCTTTACCCTGTTTTTGTGTGTGCTTTTATGTGCACGTGTGTGGTTTTTTTTCTCTCTCTCTTCTTTTTCTTTATTTTTTTTTTCTGGCGCCCGTATCATCCGATCGAATTGGGTGGAGCCGTAAAACCCCATATCACTCACTCACTCTGTTGCCCCTCGTTTATGGAACCAACTACCCTTTAAACTTTGATCCGCCCAATTCTTTGTCTGTTTTTAAATCTCAGCTTAAAACCTATCTTTTTACCAAGTGTTATGTTTAACCCGCTAAATTTCGTTTTATCTTGTTCCCTTTCAAATGTTTTTACTCCTTCACACTTTCCCTCTAACATGAGCGTTTTAGAGCACTATTGTTGTGGATTTTACGCTATACAAAAATAAATTTTATTATTATTTTTTTTTTTTTTCTTTCAGGTGGCTGGCGTGCCACCCAGTCAAGACATTAGATCGTAGAAGATTGTGTATAACATTCACTTGAAAATAATGCATTATATTGTATGATATACTGTGGCATGTATTGTAGAAAAGGTTCTATCCAAAGGGTCAGAATTTGGCAAGGAGCTTTAAAACAAGGAGACCGCCTATTGCATAACCACGAAGCCGCGCTGTTTGGTTTTCCCCTTATCGGCGGTCAGCGGCAGCCATCTTGTCGAGCCTTTCAGCTGGTCAATGATTGACCTGCTGTTTAAGAGGTTGTAGGCTGTCTCAGTCAAGGAGCTTTAAAACAGTAGTATTGCTTGATGCTCTTACTGTCTTACTACTCAACACTAGTTTAATACTGAGTTACAGCTTGAGTACTTGTATTATAATTATCAGCACCAATAAGAGAACCAAGTTTTAGGCTTATACTCGTCCATCTGACAGGAATGAGAAAGTGAGAAACCATTACACATATTGTATGACATAATCCAGTTTTATTAACATACTAAGGGTAGAACACAACATGGAAATATGGTATCAGAAGTGTGAAAGGTGATCAGTTGAGCTACAATCCGGAAAACCGAATCAATTTGTTGCCTTTCTGGCAGCTAATTTTTGATAGCTGATTTTTAAGCCTAGATGAAAATTCGCGTGCAGCATAATGATATCTAACCTGCAAGAACTTTTCTGCTACGCACCTGATCAACAGAATGACATGGTTTTCCAAGGGTTTTCCAAGCATATGGGAGGTCAATGAGGGGAAACAATCAATACCTATGAAGCATTTTAAAACAGAATGAATGAGATGGGTAATTTTGTAGTTGTTGAGCTCCTGGTGGGAAGATGAAACATTTGATCTGAACATTTTTTCGCTCAACATACATATTTTCAAAACATCTTGGGAAGGGAAGGTTAAAGATCCCATCGATTTCTTCCGGATCAAATCATAAACGGGGGAAGAACAATCAGAAGCAGTTAAAGCGGCATTACATAGATCGCACTGAATGGATTTCTGCAGTTTGTATACAACATACCCAGCAATGTACGCACAGATTTTGCCAACGTGAGCAGACATTAATGCAGAATTTGAAGATGAACATTCTGAAGAGGAGGACTGTACTTCAGTGTCAGGAGTTGAAAGCATAGGGCGGGATTCATTGATTGCAATCATAGATGGTGTTTCGTGACTAACGCGATGACTGCTCACAGTTAATATTGGCACAGCATCAACTTCAAGGGTGAGATAATTTCCACGCAGTATATCTTGCACATCAGAATGTACAATGTGTGTTTTGAAAGCTGAAATGAATTGAGTAACAGTTGGGTTATTGTTGTATCCAAACTGCCTACGGATTTTCCCAAAGAAGAGCTCAAGGTGATCTTGTGACAGTTTGTAAGTACAAACAAATTTCAAATTGAATGGGGGCAATGTTAACATGTTATACAAGTTCATCAAGCTTTCAATACAAACGCAAAATCCAACAAATCCTGTTTTGCGGTTTGTACTAATAATAGATCTTCCATTCACACTGTCTTTCAGGCCTTTGATATAGTCTTTGGCTTCAAGGAGAAAGGAGCATACGTCGGTGAAGTTTTCAAGAGAGAGTGGTTTCTTGAAACCAAAATCGTACAAGTTCCTCGAATTGAGAATGTCAAAGAGGTTGTTGAAGATCCGCATGAATTTAGCGGCAACCAGGCATATTTACGACGATTACTTCCACTGTTCCAGCATAGCCGATAGGCTTGACAAGATGGCTACCGGGAGGTCAAAGGTCGCGAAGTCATAACCGCGTGAGGCCTGAGGCGGCTTCAGCGGCCAGCATGCGCTCTGCGCGTTAGGCGGGCTCCTTGTTTTAAAGCTCCTTGGAATTTGGCCATTAGACAAACTCATAGAAACCTCATATATCTTATAATTATGAGCTTTATAAACTGAGTGTAAACTCCTCTTTTTGCATGAACTTAATATTAAGGGAGGTGTGAGACTCAGTTATTTCCCGGACATTGAGCCATCAGAGCAGGTTTCAAACTTCGATGTGCGCGTTCAACCATTCCATTGGATTGAGGTCTGTAGGACGTGATGCAACTCCATCCCGAGGAGACCTCCCAATGACTGCCATAACTATGAGACAAACTGCTTTCCTCGGTCGGAAGTCATGGGGGAGGGGGCTCCAAAACGAAATACCGATTACCCATCCGTGGAGGAGAACAAAAGCACGATCTCTGGCTGTTGCCTCGCCAAGGGGTATGACCTCGAGCCATCAAGTTGATCGATCTACAATGGTGAAAAGGTACCTCATTCCCTCGCATCGGGAGAGTATCACCAGGTCGACATGGATGTGAGCAAACCGACGGCGAGGTTCATGAAAATGACCTATGCCACTGTCACAATGTCTCGTAATTTTTTGCCTTCTGGCACGACACACATGTTCTCGTCCAGGAGCGTACGTCTCGGCGAATGCCGTCCCACACGAACTTATCACAGACGAGTTTCACCGATGAGCGAATATGGAGGGATGCGAAGGTGCGTAAACGGCGTTAAGCACCAGGCGACGAAATGCAGTGGGCACCAAAGGACGAGGGCGGCCGGTGCTGACGTCACACCACAGGGTGTTCTCACCGAATGCCACGCGCTCCAATTTCAACTTTGAGGATGATCGGGCGACGGCGTCTTCAGCATGTTTCTCTTGTTCGGCAGCCATAGCTTTGTAATTCACCCCTAGCTGCACTTGGCTCATTTCAATCCGTGATAGACAGTCTGCAGCCTTGTTATCGGCACCAGGCACATACTCCACGGTACAATTCATTTCAGAGATTGTCGAGAGGTGTCTCTGTTGGCGGCAGACCAAGCATCACTGGCCTTCACTAATGCTGCAACAAATGGTTTGTGGTCGGTTTTGAGGATAAATTCACTCCCATCGAGCCAATGTTTGAAATGACGGATTGAGAAGAATGCGGCCAAAAGTTTGCGATCAAAGGTACTGTATTTCCTCTCTGCCGGTCTCAATTTCTTGTTGAAGAAGGCGATTGGGAGGGAGGGGAGTTTGTGTTCTTGCGTTGCTGCAATACACCCCCAACGGCGACGTCACTGACGTCATGCCAGTTCTAGTAGAACTTTGGGATCGGGATATGTCAGTAAACTGGCATTAGCAAGCGCTTCTTTGCTGGCGACGAAAGCATGCTCGTGGGGTGCGGTCCATCCGAAGTCTTTTTTCTTGCCAGCTGTGATCTCATAAAGTGGGCGCAATATTTCTGCTGCTTTAGGCACAAAGCGGTGATAGTAGTTAATCATTCCCGTGAATTCCTGAACTTGTTTCACAGAAGACAGTCGGGAAAATTTTTGCACGGCAGAGACCTTCTTATCCAGCGGCGTGATTCCCTGTGCTGTGACTCGATGTCCCAAGAAATCCACTTTCGGCGCTCCGAACAAACATTTGTCTGTCCTAGCCACAAGGCCATTCTTTTTCATGAGATCCAAAACGTGGCGCACATGCTGCTGGTGGTCTTGAGGGTTGGGGCTGAATATCAAGATGTCGTCGATGTAGACTGTGACAAATGGCAGGTTGCCAAATATTTGATCCATCAACCGTTGGAATGTTGCCCCGGCATTTCGCCGACCAAAGGGGGTATAGTAGAACACAAAGGATCCAAATGGAGTTATGATGGCAGTCTTTGACTAATATTTTATAGTCAGAAAAAAAAACTAAAATTAATTGAACAATATGACACGCATCACGCCATCACACACGATAAACCAACGGCATCTTTGTAATCAATACCGATTCATAGACATTTGACGGCCAATTCGCCTGATTGAGAGACGACACAGGCGTACGGGTGAAGAGTCATAAAGCGATGATCTCGAGGGCTCCCTCCGTGACGTCCCAGTCTTGCCCAATATTGCTGCGAAGCAACCGAAGCTACAGCGACCACAGCAGATCCCGGAGAGTGATCCACTACACAGATATAAAAAGACCAACAAGACAGAAGCGAATTTGTGACCCTGTGTGGAGATAAGAGGATGCAAAATTCATCGTTTGAAGGAGGTGCTTCTCACCTGAACTGAAGGTGTCATCAATTCATCTTGATTCCAGGTGAGAGATACAATTGACCTCGCGTCAACCTGATCGCGATGAACTGTCCTACAAATCACTCTGATATGAATATGATTGAACCCGTCCTAGTTGTAAGCGTATTACAACGGCTTATATTAGGGTCCTCGCAAGGACTCACGCTCGTTAAGTGTTGCCATACTGCACTGACATTCATAGCAAAACATGAGTTAATACAAGCATCACAAACTTGGGCAAATCTTGCAATATTTGCCTCATATGAAAACTGTTGCAAGAGCCGTCATGTTTACTCGCCAATCATCTGCACCATAAACATGTGCAAATGAGAGCACATGACATTTCGAGTGTTTGCGTTTATCGTGCATGTCATCACTCAGGAGTTTGGTCAATTTATGACGTCGCATTTCCTTAGGCTAAAGGACTTTCGGGATAAAAGACATTGCACAAACGCGGTTTGACCAATCAGGCAGCGATTAAGGCCAAAGTTTTAAAATATTTAACCCTTCGCCTCGTAATTTAATAATACAATACCCCTCGATTCATTATAGTGTTGGGGACGGAGTGAGGGAAAACACAGAAGAACATCAAGAAGGGGAGAAGGACACGTTTGCATTACACCACCCTTTGCCCATTGTATTGCCATATACCAGTGCACTGCACAGCATACAGCGTCCGGGTCAATAGTACGCATTAGGATTTGGAATTCTTCAGTGGCTTTGAGAGGCACATGAAATAACTGCGATCTGACATCTGGAGCCTTATCGTGCTTCAATCATCTGTGATCTCATGCAAGCTAGGCATGCATTGGCCCTCTCTGTCAAATTAAGCATAATCTACGAGTACAGTGCACAACACTTCCTCTTGTTATCGGACCCATGACCGTCACCCAACACTATCTATCAACTACACAAGCGGCCTTAGCCAAGAGGACACACCGCTCTAAATCAAACACAATATTTTATCTCGGTCCAACCTGGTGTCTCACTCCTCACTACTAGAATTTAATGTCACGATGGGTGAAAATAGGGTTTTCATGCCGCAAAATTCGAACCCTGTAAGTAGGCTTGGGCGATATTTTTGATATATTGATATTTTCGATAATTACCTAACTCGATATCGATAACTTTCCCCATCGATAATTAACGATAATAATTAAAAAATCCAACTTTGCATTATCATATTACTTCGAGGCTCTGAAACACATTTTCATAATAATATTTAGCCATGAGTTCAATCATGAACAATAGTGAGATCTGTTTTAAAATCAGTGCATAGCTGAAAGACACAAGTTAATGGATGCACTTGGTAAGATTTCACGATTGGCAAAACTGAAGAATATTGTGGGTTTGGATACCTCTGCATTCAGCCTGCTTGGGGAATTTTCAGCACTGTTAGAAATATTAAAACTTCAATATTTTATTATATTTAACTGAACGTCGTATACTATATATTGCCATCAACCTAAGACTTGAAATTCTAGAAACACATAGAGAGATGGCTAGCAGGTATAACAATCAAGTTAACTTTTCTTACAATACATGTATTGAGTATTTGTGCTAAACCTAAGGTTCATCCAAGTTGTTTAACTGCATTTCATGATTTTCATCCCATGGTGACTCAGAGCAAGCTGTCAATTATAATTGTTCATTGGTACTTTGCATCATACAGCCACCTACTACGGGTGAAGTAATTATCGCGATAATTATCGTTATGTCGATAAATTCATGAAAGTTATCGTGATATTTTTGTTTAATTATCGTCAAAGCCTACCTGTAAGTGTCAAATTGCCTCACAAGGAATCTGACACTCGATCAGCCAGTGAGGAAAGCGTGCTACCCTGCACCACACTGAACCATTGCTGCCCCTTGGTGTAGTGATCAACATGCACAAATTCAGAAGTTCGGAAGCACAAGAACACTGTCCCTAGATTCGAGACCCCTCGATGTCCCAAATTGAAGGTATATTCCAATCTCAAGTGCGGCACTCTGGATACGAAAATTGAAATATAAATCCTCAAATATTTGCAATTTTCTGTTTTAACTGATATTTGAAGTGTTTTGTTCTTCTCTTAATTAACTTTCGTAAACACTGATACATACGAAGAGCACTTAATGGTTTAGCTATATAGATTCAGTTATGAAGTTTTGATAAGAACAAAAAGGTTACAAATTGGCTCTATTGTTATTGGTTGATTACACAAGACACCAATTAGCACAGGTTAAGCAGGCGAATCGATATGGGCCTATCCAGCTGAACTGTCCTGAATATCGAAGAACAGAGAATGCTTCTTGCATCAAGACTCAAGATAAGACGCAGTCACAGATCTCAGTACTCATCACACATCACACCCCCGCCCCGTGCAGATTAGGCAATCAGCTATTGCTATAAACAGAGTGATTATCGAAAAGTCATACATGTATACCAACCTTGAGGATTACATAAACCTCAACCCTCCACCAGAAAGAGCAATAATTGAATTACATGTAATTGAGAGCTAACATACTACTTGTATACATATGTGAATTGTGATATCTCCTCTTTAAAATTAAAACAAAAAACAAACATTAAAACACAATTAAAACACAGTGATTATAGCTATTTTAATTCTTTTTCTATACAGTAATGCTAAGAACTGGTCAAACGTGAAAGAACAGCGCCAATTACGTCATGTAAGTGCTATAATTCATTGTGTTAGTGTATGGTTGTGATGACATCGACACAAGTGACTGGTTTAAAAAAAGCACAGCCATGCAGTAACTGTTTTGCTGAACACTCTCTGCTTTAAAAACACAAATAAATTTTGTCGTACAGTACTACAAGCAAGCATACTTTGACATTGAAAAGAGCAAAAATGCTGCAAAACAATAATAATTTTGAGCACATTAGCGTGGTTGCCATGGACACGGTTAATACTTTATCAAACAGTCAAACTCGTTTACATCATGTGATTAAGAGCCCGTCTCACATGTATTTAGTAAAACAAATTATTAGACACAGTAAACACCAAATGGAGAACGGATGAAAAGAAACCTTTGTTCTGGTAATTATGATAAGAATATGATTAGACTTCATATCTGATTATAGAAATTTGATCGAAGGTCTCGTCATTTCGACGAGAGGGTCCTTGAAGCCTCTCTGAGGTGCTCCCTCGGAGGGCAAGAACGTCGTCTTGGGAGGCGCTTATATAAGAGCAGGTGACACCCATCGGCGCCAGTTTCTCCAGTGATGAGGAGGAAGGACGTTCAGTGAACAGGTCGGATTATTGCAACAGTTGCACTCAGGTACCGTCAACGTCAGAGCGAATCTTTTAGATATTATAAAAATCTGTGTGTTGGGTAAATAAAAATGTAAAGCATTCGAGTTAAAGAGAGATCTCAATGGATTATGCATGGAGATCTAACTACATTAAAAAAATAGAATAACGAGTACATGCCGTAAACTATTCGCGGATTGAATGAAAATATAAATTCATTATATTATATAATGTACAGTGCGGTTGAAAGGAAGACCACTAGATACAGGCGAGGGTGCGTATATTTTCATCCATCCATGCATAATATGGTAGCAAAGATGGTCACACAGGGTGGGTCACGTGACCGAGCAAATTGCGATGCATTAATTGTGGGATTATTGAAAAATAGCCTGCATTCCCACCCCTTGGAGTCTTATATAGACCACTGCTGAAAGTCTGAAAGTTAAGGCCTTGGCATAATGTGGAGCTAAATTTATTTACTTTAACATGTTCATGAAAATTGATTATTCATTAATGAAAGTTTGAGCCCAGGAGTGACTTTAAAAATGCAAAAGTCAAAGTCCATTTTTTTTTTTTTTTTTTTTTTTTAGCTTTATCCAGAATATAAAAAAAGCATGCCATAGACTTTGTTCTTTCAGATCACGAAGCAGAAATCACTGTTCACTTGATCTGTCATACACGGTAGAAGGCCCTTGTGAATCTTCTTTAATTGCACTTATGTTCGACTGTTCATGCACTGTTCAATGCTCTAGCAGGAATTAGAAGCAACACGATTGATGAGCATTTTTGGGAGGTCCTTGATTATGATTTGGCTGTTCATTTAGGTCTCAATTGCACACGTTTTAGTTGTTTTTTTTTTTTTTGTTTTTTTTTTTTTTTTTTTTTTTTGTTTTTTTGTCAGCCTTATGTTATTATCCTATATACATTAATCAACCAATCAAAGTATTTATATATACCTGAGTGACAAAAATCAAAAGTATTCAATAAAACAGCGTAAGCAATCCCTGCTTTTGGAACGGAGATTCACGCAGTGCATTGAGAACACTGAGCAGCGCCTTGACCTACCGGAGGACAATATGTGACCTTGGGACTTATTGTGACCTTGCGGGTTGTCGTATCTTATTTCTGACATAATTGAACATCAAAAATAAATCAATCATTAATCGTTAATTAGTAGATACGTATATTGTGGTATGGTGTGTTTCTGGTATTATTGAAGATCCGATATCTATATAAATAGCAAAACTCGAGTTTGGCCGTGAAGTCACATATATAGGCTCATCGAAATATGGAATATTTCACTATAATAATTCTGGTAATATTTGATTTCTGTAAACAGTATGGTGCTCAGTATTCAATATTGGGTTATGGACTGACTCCGTATCTTCAATCTTGATCCCGATCGAATCAGATGCATACAGTAAAACTTTGATAACTCTATCATAATAATTCATTTCGTTTGTTCAGATTCCATCATGGGGAAACGCAGCAGTTTCAACTTGGACACATCTGACGTAAAGGTTGAAGTAAAGAACGGCACCGCAATCGAACTGAACAGCTACAAACACGACCAAGATGCAGTGGCCAAGTGAGTTGACGAATTTGCTACACGCCCTTGCAAATACAACCGTCTTATCTTCCCTATTGATACGTAATAATATGTATTGATAAGCAATATAAATTAAGTTACAATAACTCCTCTGATTAAGAACAGTGTCCGCAATATAGTGGAAGCTGACATGGAAACTGATAACGTACCTGCATGTATTCCTGCTAAACCACGTCACAACAATTAGGATTATTCCATGCAGCGCTAGTGCTTGTCCAATTTGGTGACAATTCCATGCCAGACACGCCCACTAAGACCCTATTTTGGTGCATGTAGGCCTAAAGGAATGCATTAAAGTGTTTTCCTATAATTCATGCGTAGGCAATGACAAAGATCGCATGTTCACAACATTTCCAAGGAACACGTTCGGTGACGGGTCCACAAAAGGTTTCATCTCAATATTTAAAATTTATCGATTCCAGGAGTTTTACATATTTTAGCAGACATCCCTTATTTATTTGTTATCGGTTTCTTATGTTATTGGAACATTCTTGGCTGAATTCAGCACATGTACCGTGCAATAAATATCATATTTCGCGAAGAAAAATAATTGTTTGCATTTCAACTTCAAATGTTTATAATTTCGAAACATTGTTTGACCGTCAGCTGAACCCTTGTACGATATTCGCCAAAATGCCAGTGATAATAATAATAATTTAATTTAAACAAAATAATGATTTCAGGACGACAGAAGAGCAGGAAGAGAAACGACCCAGAGTGTCACTTCGAGGATTGGTCAGTAATATAGTTTAATAATATTAAAAGAAAATAATAATAATTCCAGTACCGCTTTGCCGATGGCTGGGATAAGCTGGGAATATTTGCGGGGGTCGTTATAGGAATCATCCAGGCAGGCATCATGCAGTCCAGCCCGGTCATCCTCGGGGAGAGCATCAACAGATACGTGGATATATTCAGAAGCCACAAGTAAGCCTCATCCAATCATTGTTTTTCCATTTCGACTCCCGCTCCAGACCAAGCCATTGTTGTGATTGTTTTACGAGCAGCGTTTGAGTAAATATTGCTTTTTGCAGTAATACGACGAACGGCACAAATTCAAGTTTTGAGATCTATGATGACAACATGGATGATCAGATAAAGGAGGAGATCACGGAGTTATCAATAGACATTGCAATAATCATGAGCATTCTGACGACGCTCAACATTTTGGCTGCTTTGACTCACATCTCGCTGTTCTCCTTGATCGGGGACCGCCAGGCCCGACGGGTGCGGAGGTTGGCATTCCATAATGTTCTTCGGCAAGACATCGCGTATTTTGATAAGCACATGGGAGGAGAACTCAACACGCGTCTTGCAGAGTGAGTCAAGGTGAAATGAATTTGATCAGAAGTCTTATTGTTACGTAACACAGAGATACTGTCCGATACCAAAACGGAATCGGCGACAAAATGGGTTTCACCAACCACTGGATTTGGGTGTTCTTCTTCGCTCTCATCTACTCCTTCATCACGGCCTGGCAATTGACCCTGGTCATGCTGGCCATGGTTCCAATCGCGGTCATCATCTCTGGATCAGTTAATCAGGTATGCAGAGATCACACTTACTCATAATTGCTACCTGCCGTCTGTTGCAGTTAGTCAAGCGGGTGAGTAAGGCCGAAGCAGAGGAGTTTGCGATCGCAGGAGCCGTGGCCGAAGAAGCCATCAGCAGCATTCGGATCGTGGCTGCTTTTGCCGGAGAGAAGAAAGAGGTCGACAGGTAGGAAAATGGCATTCCATCTGAACATGTTTGTTGAATGTCCACCACACAGGTACAACGAGAGTCTGACGAGGGCCAGGAAGACGGGGGTCAAGGCGAGTTTGATCACCGCCATCAGTCAAGGAATTTCCTGGATGTTGATCTTCATCTTTGCTGGAGTCCTTGTCTGGTACGCGGGAATCCTGGTCTCTGACGGAGAAGTCGACCCTGGAGCAATCGCCCAGGTGCGTGCCCTCTCAAGTTGCATCAAACCGACGACCTTTCTCTTGTATTTCAGGTCATGCAGTGCATGATCTCTGGGACGAGGGCCTTGTCCTGGGCCGTTGGGTCGCTGGAGATTATATCTGACGCCCAAGGAGCTGCTTATGGTATCTTTGAGATCATTGACCATGTAGGTCATGCCGTCACGTATGTGCACCTTTTATGGCTCTTATTGTTGCTTATCTTTTACAGAAAACCGATATTGATCCTATGACTGAAGAAGGCAAAAAGTTGGATAAAATTGAGGGCAAAATAACCTTCGAGGATGTCCACTTCGAGTATCCAGCTCGGAGAGGGGTCAAGGTGGGTTCATGGAAATTATGATGCCATTTGCAGTGTTATTTGTACATAATATTATGATAACAGGTCTTAACTGGACTGAGTCTGACAGTGCAGCCAGGTCAAACAGTGGCTCTTGTCGGACCCAGTGGTTGTGGAAAAAGCACGACAATTCAACTGCTGCAGCGCTATTATAACCAACAAGGTGGAAAGGTGCGTTACTATTGTAAGCAAACCATTATGCTCCAATGCCTTTGTGCATGCACAGGTGTGCGTGGATGGTCATGATGTGCGGGACCTGAACGTTCGCTGGTTTAGAAAGCAAGTAGGAGTCGTTTCCCAAGAACCTGTCTTGTTCGCGACCACCGTGGAGGACAACATTCGATTCGGAAACGAGAACTGCACTCAGGCGGAGATCATCGAATGCGCCACTGAAGCGAATGCTCACGAATTCATCATGAAACTGCCACAGGTAGAGAGCTGGACCACTTGGTACAACCTGATGCTAATTTGACTCTGCATTCAGGGTTACCAAACGCTCTTGAACGAACAAAGCACGCAACTGAGTCGCGGCGAGAAGCAACGCATCTCTCTAGCTCGAGCTTTGATTCGGAAGCCAAAGATTCTTCTCTTGGATGAGTGCACGTCGGCACTGGACAACGAAAGTGAACAAGTGGTGCAAGCTGCTTTGGAGAAGGTAGGACAATTGGTTATATCTACACAATGTATCATGGTCAGTGACTCCTAGGCATCCAAAGGCAGAACAACCATTGTCATTGCTCATCGATTGTCGACAGTCAGGGACTCACATTGTCTGTTTGTGGTTGACAAAGGAGTTGTAGCTGAATATGGAACACACCAAGAGTTGCTTGCTCGGAAGCAGTTGTACCACACTCTCGTCTCTAGACAGGTTGGTACCTCAAGTGGTTGGAAGTTAGCATCCAAAATCACTGGTCAATGCTATCTAATGAAGTAAATGGCCGATCTACTCATGAGATATACTCATCTCATTTTTACTCCTCAACTTCCAGATGACAGAAGCCAGCGAGAAAGACGAATTTGGTGAGTCCATTGTGAATTTTACATTGCATTATTTACAAATGTGTTATGACATACAGCCAAAGGTCTTGAAGCCGAAGAAATGGAGCGGAGAAAGCACGCCAAATCCTTCTCTGTGTCTATGAGAAGTCGTAGCAATGCATCGTTCATGGAAGACGAAGAGTTTGATCTGGAAGACATCGATGTATGTCTTTAATCTTTTGTTTGTACCTCTAAATAATAAGTTGACCAACTTTTTACTCAGGACGAAAGTGGACCATTGGAGCCTGCAAGCTATTCCTCTTTACTTGCACTGAACGAAGACAAGACCGGGTACTTGATCGCCGGTTGCTTCGGTGGTTTTCTCATGGGGGCTTGTTGGCCGCTCTTTTCAGTCTTCTTTGGTAAAGTTCTTGATGTGAGTTATTGCCTATCTGCATTTAGAATCGGATATGTATTATCTTATTCGCTATTCAGGCCTTCACCTGGGAAGACATGGATGCCCTGAGAGAGAGATCGGCCGATATTTCCTACGCCTTGTACATCCTTGGCGGAGCAGCGGGCATCATCAGTATTAGCACAGTGAGGATTTACGCCACCCTTGCCATGTTAGATTGTGACAACTGCAACCTGTACATTTCATATATAACGTGATATAGTAGATATGAAATAATTATAGGCAATTGATGAGTGCATGTAGATTTATTTTGGTTGCATATAAGGAGAAGAATAACAAATCATTCCTTTCTCCATTGCAGAACTTTTTGTTGAAATACGCTGGTGAACATCTTAGCCAGCACATTCGTGTTTTGTCTTTTACGGCTATGCTCAGACAGGTTTGGGTGAAATCAACGAATTAATTTATGCAAATGAAAGGGTTTTCTACTGAAAGGAAATCGGTTGGTTCGACAGAAGGAACAACCAAGTTGGCTCTCTAACAAGTCGTCTTGCAAATGATGCGTCAAGAATCAAAACGGTTTGTCCATTTTGCTATATCCTTCAATGCGAAATCTTTCTCGCGATGCACTTGGAACATCTGGATCACAAAACCAGTAGTCCATACATAGCATGAAGGTTCATGGTGTCAAGTTAAAATCAACAATTGGCAATTTTTCTAGCACACAGAAGTGGAAGCAGACTTACCTGTCGCATAACATGTCTTTGCAGGCGACGGGTGCTCCTTTGGCCTCGCTCACCAACGCCTTCTCAGCTGTCGTCTTGAGCATTGTCGTGTCTCTTCTCTCGGGGTGGCAATTCGGTTTGCTCATGGTCGGCTTGATGCCGCTGCAGACATTGGCCGGTTTCATTCAGAGTTATGGCACCAACAAATTTGCATTGTCCGCTGCAGGATCTGTCGAGGAAAGCGGGAAGGTGGGTGCACCCTTACACTTTGGGCCGATTGGATTCGGTTGTCTCGTAGATTGCATCCGAAGCAGTGGACAAGATCAGAATAGTGGCTTCTCTATCAAAAGAAGACTTCTTCCTCGACAAATACATGGGTCTTTTCGACGCCTTGAAGAAGTCAGTCGTATAACTTGAGTTAATCGTTGGTATCATTGTAGTATTGTGATATTTTTATACACAGAGATGGCAGGAAGCGTGCTATGATGATTGGTGGTTCATGGGGTGGCTTCCAGGGCATCAGTGGCATTATTTACACCATCGCTCTGACTGTCGGCTTCCTCTTTGTCGCTGAAGGCTGGATTGAATTTGACGCAATCTTCACGTAAGACCGTTTAATTCCAAAGAGCACTACTTACGCACCAGAACTCTTGTAGGATCCTGTTTTGTGTGATGCTTTCGAGTTTGGAAGTTGGTCGAGCGAACGCTTACGTTCCAGAAATCACGGCAGGAAGGGCGGCAGCGACGAAAATGTTTAGACTCCTGGAAAGAGAATCAAAGATCAACCCAAATGACCCAACTGGGATCACTCCAGTGAGTGTCCAGTGAGACCTGAATCATATAAATGCATACTGATCACTCGAATTGCAGGACGCTTGTCAAGGAGAGGTATCCATGACCAATACAAATTTCTTCTACCCGACTCGGACGGATCTTCAGGCTCTGCATAACCTCAACCTTTCAGCAGCGCGAGGGCAGTCTATCGCAATGGTTGGGCCGAGCGGAGGTGGCAAGACCACGACTATTCAGCTGATTGAGAGGTTCTATGATGCCACAACTGGGAGTGTGGTAAGTCCCGGGTAAACATCTCGGCCTTTCTACATAGTCCATTTTAGTGCATTGACGGACGGAGCGTAGAGACGCTAAACATCCAGTGGCTGCGCTCACAAATGGCTCTAGTCACACAGGATCCGATCCTCTTCTCGTTCAGTCTACGCGAGAATATTGCATATGGTGACAATAAGCGAGAAGTGCCAATGGATGAGATCATTGAAGCTGCAAAAGCCGCAAACATTCACGATTTCATTTCCAAACTTCCTCTGGTGAGCCTAAATCGTTACTTGTTTGGAGCAATTTTTTCACACAATATTTCCAGGGGTATGATACGACTGTCGGAAGCAAAGGCTCCCAGCTTAGCGGAGGACAAAAACAGAGAGTTTCAATTGCGCGTGCGCTGATTCGCAATCCCAAAATCCTCTTGTTGGATGACGCAACTTCCGCCCTTGATACCCAGAGTGAAGCTGTGAGTAGCACAATGTATTTATAATGCATCAGCGAACTCTCCTGGCGTTTTTCAGGTGGTTGAGAAAGCATTAGATAATGCCCGGTCAGGAAGGACCTGCATTGTAGTCTCGCATCGTCTCTCGTCCATCGTGAACGCCGATCTGATTCTTTACGTCGATGGAGGAAAGATCATTGAAAAGGGGACGCATGCGCAACTGATGGCTAAAGAGGCAAATTACTACAAGCTACAAAAAGCCAACCTCGGAAAATGAGCATATCATGAATTGTAATCGTCTTCCATATGTTATTTCATCCAACCATCAAGTTATGCAATCATTGCTTTTATTGTCATTACATTCTGTCTCCTGCCAATTGTCATAGACAACATTCGTTTTTAAGGGTTACTGTAAATAAATTTTATCTTCAACTCGTGCATTGTTTCTGCTGTGACATATACAGATCGAGTGGGCCAAAAGTAGTCTATCTACTCCATGTTAAAAGCAAAAATCTAAGATTTTATAAAATGCATCAATTTTTCCGAAAAATAACTATCTGGTATGGATTGACTAGGTTATTCTGCACCCATTTATTCAAAGAAATCAAGTAAAAAAAAAAAGCAATTTTGAATGAGGGAGGAACATTTAAATGCGAGTGGTGAGTGATCGCGAAGAGAGCAAAATCAGATGAGCCCTGAACGAGCATTAAGGAATTCCATTTTTTGTGTGGCGCTTCAAAACAAGCTCTCTACTTTGTTTTGATTTAAGGATATAAACATTAATGCTGCTGTCACAACAATAGCACTCTCAAACAAAACAATAGCTTCCTTAATTATGTGTTCAATGGAGTTTATCCACAGTCCAGGGTCCTGTTCACTGCCAAAAATGTAAATATCGCGAAATGTTGAGTGCACGCTATTAAGTGAGATAAATCGGCATACATGTTGAAGAAATTGAAATAGAAATGATAGAATTAGCAGAAAGACATGTTAGACTAACCATACCGAGTATTTATTTCTCTTATCGTTTTGTGATTTTTACACAGCGATTTGTTTTGTAACACTTTCTCGGGAATGTGTAGCACCATTGAAAAGCATTGTTATCATTAACATGGAGTAGATAGATTACTTTTGGCCCACTCTGTATAGAGAGCTAAAAAAATGGATGTGAATGTCCACTAGTGATGCACGTGTTTAATAATAAGTAATCATAATCATAAATAAAATCTGTACCTTCCTTTAAAAATACTCAGACGCTAAGTTAATTTGATCAACTCCTTCATTATTGTTCTCAAATGCGTCTATAGTGATCTACCAAGTGAGATTTCTTTCCCTTCTCAATTTTGTGCGCTATGATCGAGAAACAAACCCACGCACAAGTTCGCTTGGCGTTCAGAAACAGCAAGGGCTATGAATCTCAGATGGTGCTACCATTTTAACTTCGGAGAAAAGTTTCCTCACATTTGAATTGTGCTTTCTTCGACGAGTAATCGTTAGTTTAGACGTTGTTACATCATCCAAATGAGCTCACCATCATGTCTTTCTCCGTCCACAAGTCCCTCCACGTTGAATAACTAGTATTACCTTGGGAGAATACGCAAACATTTCCGCTATGGTTGTTTGATAGAAACAACTTCCATTGCATACCAAGAACTTCAGTGCGTGAGAGAGCAATGCACAATGAGGTAACAGTTGAAGAGCATGGATGTATTTTACTACATGTGTCCAAAATTCGTCTAAATACATCCATAATATCCCTTCTTTGTGCCCTCAACTTCAGGTGCGTTCGCATAAAATTAGCTGTTGTCTTTCTGCTCGTTAAATCGCCCTGTTGGGAAAAGCGAAAGTTGGCCCTAGGGAATGAATTGGTCGTTATTCTCGAAGAACTAAAGACACTTGTCGCTGCGTGGTCCTCACTGATAAAAGAAGTCCTGCCTGGTTTCCCTCTGGAATATGTTCAAAGAGAAGAAGGGTTGCGCTACCAGCAGCTCACATAATTTTAAAACCGCGGGTTGAGATCTTAGGGGAAAAGATAAAGACGGCAATTGCAGTCAAGTGCTGTGCACATAAACACCCCATTCTTCAGCGCCCACGTATGCGTACGTACTCCGCCTGCAGCGCCAGACTACCGCTTTCGCCTTTGATCATGAATATTGAAGCATGATGACCGCGCAATTTGTCCCGATCCGTCTCATGCGCGTCCCTCGGGACCAATGCTACGACACACGAATGCAATCAACCTTCACAAAGTCAATAATATTGAGCGAATGCGCCGTATCAATTCCAAGCTAAAAAAAAAAAAGAAAAAAATGGTCAGCATACCTCCTCTTTGTTTTTACCGCTTTACACTTGACCAGAGGTTGCATATGCGGAGCGATTCGTCCCAAGAGGTGTCGGACAACGCGGTGTGACCAGACAATCCCGTAAGTGCCCATTAAACCGCCCAGTAGCACCTGCAACCAACACTCTCAGCCGAAATCCATTGTTCTCCTCTTGAAATACATAGTGCATATGTGTTATTGGTTAAGTCGTGATATAAATACAGACCTAAGACTTGTGAGATGCAATCTGTGCAGCATAACAAATAACATTGGAAGCTAATCAAATTTAATTGCAGGTGTAAGTGAGACAGGGTGTGTTTCTCTCTCTCTTTTTTTTTTTTTTTTTTTTTTTTTTTTTTTTTCGTGGGACCAAAATAATGTAGCAACATTAATATAATTCTTGAATCCGATTATCAGGACCAAGAAGTCTGCATAGAGCAGAGCGATGCGTGGATCAGCTGTTGTCTTAGCGCATGTGAGTAGCTTGCTCGTATTGTTTCTGCGATGCAACAGAGAACTCTCTGGCAAACGCATTAGGGCGATCGGTGGGGGCGCCAAACGGATAATTCTTGGTTGGCCCGTGGATAAGGACAACTGATCGGCGGCATGGAGGTCGAGTGACTGCATTGGCCATGTGGGTCGAATCTCTTTGGATGAGTTTGTTGCTGGTGCTGTGCGGTGGTGTGTGTGCAGGTAACTTGATTGCAGGTGCACTTTTGCATGCACTTTTGTGTTTGCTCAAATCCATTGATTTCGTCGTATTTACGTGGTTTTACCATTTATTTGGTTTTGTTATCAACCTTTAGTAGTTATAATAGTATTTTTTTATTATATCGGTTCGGCTTCTGCATGGTTTACCACAGAACTTGCCTAACATGCAACGCACTATCCTGAGCAAAGGCGTTGTTGCAGACACGCAGAAGGGAATGCGCAGACGCTTACTCTTTTAAATTATGCACAAAGTATCAGTTTCTTGTGAGTACAGTCAAAGGCAATATTTTAATGAAAGGGGCAAATTAATTTTTGATGATTTTTGGAGGCACTAAAATTCGCGAAATGCGGCATGAGCCATCACGTGGTACATTCAGTCTTGAATATCTTGATTTTGTTATGCGATAATTACGTCATAGAATAAGGCTACTGGTTCGATGTCTTGCACAGGGAAAATGCAGATTTGGACCGTACATTTCTATTTTTTCTCACCCCTTTCAACTTTTTCTATGGACTTGATATTAGTCCATTGTGAAGAGAGCTATCTGGGTGTAACTACTATACGTAAATAAGTGGAATATGCATGCTTACAGTAGCAGAATGGCGCAAAGTTTGAATTTGTTTCTTTTGGTATTGTGTTGTCATGCTGACTTGTGAATTGTGATGGAATATATCTTTTTCGAGAAGTTCTGTATAGAACATTAATTTTCCTTTCTTTTTACGGTTCTGTATATCCCGCGATTTGGCGTTGTAGATCTTTATTGCCGCATTTTTTTAATTTATTTATTTTTTTACATTCGAGCGGTGGAATGTATATGACATGTCATGATGACATGTCATGATGACAT
>KB312113.1:17892-36350 GCA_000328365.1 Capitella teleta | reverse complement strand
TATCGCAATAAGCGCTGCCCAATGTGCCTTCGTGTGTGTTTATTTCACCACACCATTTTAGGTTTGAGCGTTCACACTTGAAGCTGATTTTATGCGTGCGGGAAACGCAAGGATGGGTAAAAGCAAGTTAAAATCAGATTTCGATTTAAAATGCAAATTCATTAGTTTAAAGCTCGAGTGAAATAGAAAGTTTCTCTCTCTCTCTCTCTCTCTCTCTCTCTCTCTCTCTCTCTCTCTCTTTTTTTTTTTTTTTTTTTTTTTTTTTTTTTTTTTTTTTAACCGGTGTTTGAAACAGCCTGTTAAATTTATCTTAAACTGTGACAGCTCAATCCACGAAATCGGCCAACAACGAAGAATTATTCATGTTATACATGTAGACCGATGCCCGGTGCGTTTGCATTCCTGGATGTACATCACCGAGGCGAAAAAAATACAGAGGAAACACAGGAATCCATTATATTCACTCCATGTGTATCAACTGTGACCTCACTTTGTGACTGGACCAGCGGGATCTGATGCGGCTGGAACATGGTGCTGCACCTGGGCGATGGGTTACTCAGTCCAGGTTGCATGACCAAGGCAGGATTGGGTCTTACGGCTCCAACCAACCCATTCGGGTGATACGGGCGCCAGAACAGAAGCCTGGGACCGGGGTTTACCCCGACTCTTATCGATAATTCCCAAGGGTGCTTTATCCTGCATACTACTATTGACAGTAGCATATAGCGCTCGGCTTTGTTACGCAGTTGGGCAGCACTGCACTTACAATTATAACTCACAATCATAGCGCCCGTGGCCCGACCTCCGCGGTTGGCATATCAGCCGGTCAAACTGACTGAGCCCCTTGCTCAGTCCGGGAAGAAGGACGGCGTTGGTATGTAGATCTCCGGCTGGCCAGTGATCATTCATAACATACATCAGTTTTGGAAACTTGCCAAGTAAAACGATTAACGGTGATTTCGGATATTATAATATCGCATAGAATATTGATGCCTGGGTTGCGTAGAGGATCGAAGATTTAATTTAGAGAATTTGCTGCCAGAACCTCTGGGAATTGCCTCGAATCGCTGGTGGTGGCTGATCTAAACTCAATTGACACCTCAGTCGTGTGCATCATAAATCATGGCCGTACAATGATGTGAGATTAGCTCATTCTTGGATGTTGTATATTTCACACCTGGGAGAAATGAGATTGAATTGAATGCCACATTTGCATGGACTTTGTAGACTGCACGAGTTCACTTCACGGCTTAAGCGACACGTTGATTATTTCTTCTCAGCTTCTAGCTGTGCACATCGAATTAACAGCATCACGTGAGTTAAATCCTACAACAATAGGCGTAGTTTATCCCCCTCCAAACACTAATATGTATAATTATTATAGACTATTAGAAATAATTATACACACAATTAAATATGATAGGACAAACAGTTACCTCCTTGGACATTTTAACATAGATATCCCTCTTTACCCAGATAATACCAACGCTTCTCAGTTTCTTGATCTAATAAATAGTCCAACTAGGCATGTCAACAACAGATCCACTTTAAAAGACAACATCTTCTCAAACAATATAACTACTAAACATGAAACCAATGTCATCCACACTGATATTTCAGGTCACTACCCAATATTTTGTGTCTCTAAACCACCCAAGACAAATATATAATATCTGATAAAATAATTTTATTTGGGTCCTATACACAAATTAATATAGATAAATTCAAGCATTTGATAAATAATGAATCATATATGGCATAGTCAACAAGAAGGTCAACAAGAAATGAATCACAGGTAGACTAATTGTTTCAATATAACACAAAAACAAATTATACTTAGATTATAAAAGACATGAAAATATCTCAAATGAATTCTATATAGAGCATTTTATTCACAAATAATCTTTTGCAATGTTTTGATATATGAGAGAACAAGAAAAAACAAAACAGAAAAGAAAAGAAACATAAAACAAGGAAACAAATTATAGCTGCAGTAGCCTCTTATCTTGACAATCATTTGTTTTATTTTCGTTTTGTTCTTTAAATAATTTGATAATTACGAAATTTTGACATCGCGTCGTAAATCGATTAATTTTTCATTACTGATCTTCGCAATTATCAGGCGCATTCAACTCAATCGATGAGCCTTGTTTAATTTTACTTATCGTTTAATATCGCTTAAATAATCAATGAATTATGATCAATTTTGTAGTTAAATGTCATCAGATATTCGTAATATTTTTATAGAATAAGCATTGACGAAATGTTGCGTAAACATTTGTTTACAATAATAATGCATGTTTTTGACAATGAATGTTTTTGGTGAGCTTACGAGATGCTCCTTATAAAACTTCAGCATTATTAGACGATATTCAATTTGATTCACTTTCACTCAGAAAGAGAGGTGTTTGGATGTTCTGTTAGTATCATAAGTTATATTTTTTACACACTTATTCTCTACATATCCGTTGTAACACAAACAGTGCATGTGCAGTAATTAATTACGGCACATGCATGCTAAATATTCTGTGTGAAAGTCCGGATCATTCCATAGCGAACAAAATACCATGGCAGAGCATTGTTTACATTACTGCATAATACATACATGTATCGGTTACATCAGCATGCAATGCAAGATTGCTCACATAAACCAATAAAGTTTTATACCATAGGCTCCTATGAGCACACAGGAGGGGGGGGGGGGATCACATAATAACATCAACATCGTTAAAATGCGTGTAATGTGTTAAATAACTCCTGTGGCTTATTTTCTTCTCGTGGAAAGATTTGTGGATATTTACTAAATACCAATAAAGAATATTACAGAAAGGGTTTGATTTGAAGTCGCAGATTCGGTGATAATGGCATTGTGCACGCCTGTTTGGTTGCAGCCTCTGCTTCTCTGAGCCGAAATAAACGGGATGAGTCCTCATCGTTTTTCACGGAATAAGATATGTATGCGAGTTAGCTTTAAAGATTTGTTTTGATTTAAAGTGGCGGATCTGGGGATGGCGCCATTGTGTATGCATGTTTGTTAGAGGCCTCTGATGCTCCGAGCCGAACGACAAAAGTACTCATTGTGTCGGCGTCGTTAATGCAGAATTTCTGGAATATTTGCTGTGAAATGACCCAGTAAAAGGTCTAATTTATTTTATTAGGGGTTACTACAACTATAAATGATAATTATATTGGGGTACATAGAGCGGTTTTAGAGAAAATAGCATTTTTGGAACAATTTTCGCAAGCTTGAAAAGTCCCCATCACTTGTAGATATACATTTCAATATCCCGGTATATTATATATTTCACTCAATAATTCCAAAAATTTGATTTTTTTTTTTTAATTATTATTTTTTTTTTTTTTTTTTTGTGTCATTAGTATAGGCGTATACCATGTCTTCATCGCACAATGACGTAATTGAATATACATGTAGTCCAAAACGCTTATGTGAATTCCTTTACATATGCATATACCACTTATACAAATACGGATTTATAAATTATTCACTCTGTGCAGCGCAACATCCACCAAACGCCCAAAGTGTTGTCAATAAACCAGAATGATTGATTTAATTGCTTCAACTTTGGGGTGGGTCGAGATGGGCCGAAAGGCATGTACATGTATATAACGTGGTTGACAACCATTGCGGGGCAGTGGCCAGGAGGTTCCGTGAATTTAATGCTTCATCATCTAATTTTGAATTTGACTTGTATTCACAAAGGAGAGTTCACCCTGCTATATATATACTCCTGGGACACCGAGCTTGACCGTGATTAGATGTTGGACGCTCTGTCCACTAAACAAACGGTGCCAGCCAACGACTAGGACGATGTACGTAGTGGGTGCACTAATTGACTATTTTTGGTGGATATTATATGATTGATATTAAGTGAGTGAAATTTTTTGTTTTCCTCACTGTGGACGAGGAGAAAAAAGTGTGCACATTGCGTTCATTGGCGTGAGACTCAGATGCAATATTTACGTTAGGAGAATATTTCTCAAGGGACACCAAATTGAGGATGTTCTACACTTCATCCCGCTACCCTGACTGACGAACAGTGGCGCCATTAGCATTAGTGACAAAGAGCGGTACCAACTCGGTACCAAGGGACCAATCGAGGAGAGCCTAAAGTGCACATAAACTCTATTGTTTCATGCGCTGATAGACCCGGGGGCATATCGTGATCAACGAAACGCAAACTGCAATCTTTCTCGTCGCCTAGCTCATGAAATTTTAAGTTGTGCGTAAATATGTGCATGTTTTGACGTCAAACACAAGGACTGTGCGTCTAGCGGTTTATTGTTTGATATGTCTACCTATAATTAAGTCATAACCACCTAATCACAACGGTTAAGCTCTTGGCGGTATGGATACACAAGCATATTCGGTATATAGCAAGCGAAGTGTTTGTCGTGGGAGTTGCAATGGGGGCCGGATGGCACGCGTGTGGCATCACGCTGACGTGGTCCCAGAAGCAATATCGTAATCACATTGGATCTCGGCAGCGACCGTTGTCTTCTTAATCCCCTTCGCAAACGAAAAGTCCTACGCGCACTGATGTTTGGAATCATCAGATGCTTATAATAATACACGTGTATTATAAATATTAGATGGCGCCCATTTGTACAATTGTACAACCATATAGTACATACCCCACACGGGATACACACAACGTATGCTAAAAGTATAGACCTAGAATCAAATTGTTTCTCTTCGCACAGTTGCCGCCATCGACTGCTTTGAGTGCCTCTCAATTGACGGAACCGTGACGGACTGTGAAGACCGCTTTGGGCCGCATAATGAGACGGGACACCTGCTCAGCAAGGATTGCAGAACGGGATTCTTGCGTTTCAGGGCTTCGTACTGCGTCAAGATCAAAGGCCAAAAGAAGGGTGAGGTGCTGTTTAAATAAATCGCACTTTTATAGTTCTCTTTCCAATCTTAGTGCGTAATCATTAGTGTGAACCTCTCGCCTGCAAGTTGCCACACATTGACCAAACAAAATCCCGTCTGTGGTCTGCTTTGGATAATTCACTGCGGTCATATAGGCTACAACACGCGCTAATACACTTAACCAACACCCCCCCCCCCTCCCCATCGTTACCACAATTAGTTTCCTTTGCATGATGAACTATTATACTATATTTCACACAGTGACTGGCGAACACCTCTTGATCCGCACGTGTAGCATGGACGATTGGGGCACCCAGTGTGGAGACATCGCCCTCGAACAGGGGCCATCTCGGTACAAAGAGGTCATCAGTGGCTGTTTGGCGTCCTGTGATTTCGACGGGTGTAATTCTGCTCGTCGTCATTGTGGACATGCGTCGCTGTGGATGCTGGTTCTGTTAGCCCTCAGAAACTGAAGCTCTTCTGCGTTGATTCCGCCTTCTCTTTTTTTCCATATCACTGTTGCCATGGTAACGATCGTTATGATTGAATCAGTACGTTATAATGACACATGCGAGACACTCTTCAACGGATGTGCGAGGCGATTTTGAAGAGTTGCACTCGTGAATCGACACCTTGGAATCAGCTGAGACAATAAGCATAGAACACGTTTATATGCAGCGTCTGCAATAAACTCTGGAAGAACAAAAATGCAACGCGTATGTCGTGAAGACGTAAACATAAATATTGAATGTGTTGCGTGATTGGTTCGTACGTGATGTTAATGATATCTATGAAAGGTTTGATTAAATGTATGTAATATTATGATGATTCTTAATAAACAATTGATATTTCAATCTACAGCACTTGCTTAATGATAGGCAGAGCAGTCTGAATGCTGAATGTTTTTATTAGATTGAGGATCAGCTGTCGAGGGAATTATAATGTCGTTGAATTCGGACCTCAGTGACGAAGTAAAGGGCACTCGAAGAAAAATGGGCTCATTCGGTTGGCTAAGGTTCATGCATGGTATTGCACACACTCTGCGTTAAAGATACATGTAGTTACTCGGGTGCTAGCTTCTGGCGTTGTTGATGTTGGATAATACATACTATACCCGGCGGTATCCGAGCCCAAATGCTCGAACACAGTTCGGCCTCAATGGCTTCCTGGGCGAAATCTTCTAATGGCCGGTACTCAGGATCTAGAAGATTGAGCGTTATGATTTTTGTTTCAGAAGAAGCGTAAATCAATATTACGTTTACATCCACCCATTTTAACTTTATTGGCGTGGTATCTACTGTTTTACGTATTTAATGAGGCAAGGAAACTAAGAAATGCTGACTTTATTGATCGGTTTTTCATTTCTCACGATTTCAATCTGCAACTTACGGGTTCCATATCAACTGAGTGGGAAAATTCATTATATTCCTCACTTCTTGATGCGAAAATCGTTATTGGGAGTCCTGCAGATCCGGAACACTGGCCACTTCTAGATTTCGCCCAAGGAGCCAATTAGACAGTTATGTAACCGAGGAATCAGGATGATCGTCTGTTACATTTCGCGGAACTAGATTACATACGTACATTCAACACATTATGTGAATAATTCGATTGTATGAAAAATGTTTTAAATAAAGAATTAATGAGAACAGAGTCGACAGAAATTTTGGAATGTAACTGTTTTATTTTTAAACACTGTCGTCGGCATTCGACATCATGCAATTTCGATCTCATGCTTCATAAATTGTTAATTCGTATTTTCGAATCAGGGAGAAAACACAGGAAGAAAAATTAAGTCCTTACAGTTTGGAAGAGACCTTCCTCTGAACTGTCGCTTGGATATTTCCCGATGGTTTGTCGGTCGGCTGGAAGACCTGGTGCGACATGAACACAAACATATAAAAGCCAAGATGCTATGAAATGGACAAACCTCTCCTCCGTTCTTCAGATTAAGGGCAGGGAATTTAGACAGGTCATACTCATAAGCGTGTACGTTTGGCAATTCGATGGACATTTCACTAATCTGAAAACAATCAAGTACCTTATATGGAATTTGTTTCACATAATAATAAATAAATTATTTATTTATTTAAATTTATAAAATGCGAGGTAAAATAAGTGGAATAACATCATATGAGTAAAACATGGTAAATATCAAAACGACAAGCAATTAGAGCTCAATAGCAGTACTTAGCTAACCCTGCATGTCGACATGTCGACATGAGACAAATCCATAATCATAAGAGCTACTTATTTGATTTATAATCTATATTTTAATCCTCAGAACACGGCTTATGAAGATATGTGCATTGACCCATTGATAAGCCATCTGAGTTGTTGTTTATTTGTGACCTGACCTGGGGCACGATGGCCAGGGCTCGCTTCTGGGTGTCGAAGATAGTCTTCTGGACGCTCGGAGAGTAGACGCCGACATCGGCAGGACCAGAAAACTCATCGAGCACCGCTTTCCTCACTGCTTCTCTGAAAAGGGAAAGGAGAACATTGGCTCGCAATTTGTGTCGGTAAAACGGATGGTAGCAGCATAATTCGTCCGATCGCACAATGAATACCGTAAGCTATGGAAAGTTGGTATCTTGTGTACTGCGCAGCGGATCCATACATGCCGAAAAAAATCTGCATCTGTGATTGCTATTGTCGCCGAGAAATCATGCAATCTCGATTTACGATTAAATTTTAGACAAGTGTATGCATGTAACTTGATTAGCTGAAATGGGAGAGCAATGTTTGGACTTTGTTCTCTCGCTCTAATCATACTATCAGCCCGCATGATGTAAGTTCCCACGACACAATACAAAATTCGAATCATGCAGGTATCTATGCAACTGTGACACAAACACGAACCTTGCTCTACCAAAATCAAGGCCTTGGGTTGAGCCATAATTCCATTTCGCGTAGACAATTGTGCAAAATACGCGATCTTTCATATCGGGAAGGCATCGATAGGCGTCTTTGTGGAAATTCTCAAACGCTGACTGAGTTGTCTTCATGACCTTGAGATCTTTCAAACCGGAAGTGATCTTCGGTGGTTCTATGGAAGACAATGAGCATGCAAATTTCCCACATTTCCCCGAGTATTTCCCACCATTTCTGTGCTGCTCAACCGAGCAGAAGAATGTGCCAAGCCCGCCCTCGACAAACGCGTGATTATGTGATCTTCCATCCTGTTATTTAAGAGCATGAAATTGCGTGAGGGCAACCAGTGCATGGACGGCACTCACGGCGTTAATGCGACTCCACGGCTTCTCCTCGATGTACACCCTTGCTCTCAGCACCCAGCTGTAGGTCTTCAAAAAGTGCGCAGTCAAAAGAGTTCCAAACTCTTCAATAGTTTTCACCTGTGCGTGGTGGAAGAAAAAAATGTGATTAATATTAGTGTTCACTGGTAACTGAATGATAAACTATAGCCACCTTGCCAACATATAATGCTGGATTCATTCGAAAATTGGTTTACAGAATAAAACGTGATCGATGAGTCTAAAAGTAAATACAGTGCCGTAATTATACAGTTGAAAATAAGATCACCAGTTAAACCACGAACTCGTACGTAGAACTGCACAATTAATGTAGCACAATCAATTCAGCACTCCCTGTATATAATCACTACATGACTTGTAAGTGTTGGATTGAATGCATCTTGTCTGAAATCTGTCTTCATGCATGTACAATATCATTGCACGCCATGGTTGGTTGATATTTTTTCTTCTATTTTCCCCTTTTCTTGTTATAATTATTTGCGTGTTTGATGCGAGATTTAATCTCTTGTAATAATTTTAATGGTGATGACGAAATAACGCGATGTCGACATACATGTATATGCACATAATGTGACATTTCACATTGCCTTCAGCTTGTTTACTTGCACATCTGAAAACAAGGTCATCATTGAGATGTCTTTGAAGCATGCCTGAGTGTTAGCATGTAAGGCGTCTGCCTCAAGTGGCTTAATGAGGTACACTGTTTGTAAAACAACCAACTTCACTGTTGTGCATGCCAATCGCTTCCATTTATACCACATTCCACGAATTTAATCGTACCGTCATATTGGTTTACGCTGGTATATTACACGTAGAAAGAAAACATTATGTATCAGGTTCGAAACGTTACATAGAAGATGTTGCCTAACCGAGTAGATAACATGTTGGCCCATATGGAAAGATGATTCAAATTAAAGATATCCAGAGCACCAGATATACATCAGTATACATGTACGATCCTGTTATTATGGGTTAAGCCTAGAAGTGAGCAACACGTACCCCATGTTGTTTTGCAAGGATGTAGACTGTGTTCTTCTGCGTGTCTGTGGCAATGACCTTGGAGTTATCTCCGTGCGTGAAATCACGTACGTCATCCAGGCACAGTTTCGTGTCCACCTCCAGTTCTCGGATGTCGTGCAGAGCGCCATGGCGTTTGACGTGCAGCAGACGGACGTAGTTCTTCCCGTACTGCCTGTCAACGATCTGAATGTCTTCGCTCGACATGATTCGCAATGCGACCTTGATATCGTAGATGCGTGTTTTAAAGTATGTTTCTCTCTTCAACCTGAAGCTCTAGCGACGCTCGGTCGAATGAAGAGAGAGCTGATATCGTTCGTTTTTAGGCTGTCAACTTGAAGGAGGGGCTTTTTCAGGATGCTTTAAATCAAACCACTGCCCTCGGTGAATGTGCAGGCAGCCGTAATCAATATCGCTTATATACAGTACGTGGACCAAAAGTAGTCTATCTACTCCATGTTGAAAACCAAACTCTAAAATTGGCTAAAATGTATAATTTTTTCCAAAAAAAATAACTACCTGGTATATGGATTAATTGTGTTACTCTGCGCCCATTTATGCAAATAAATCAGAGAAAAAGTTTATTTTGAACGAGATAGGAGCATTTGAATGTGAGTCGTGTGTCATCGCGAAGAGATTATTTAGGTGAGCTAAATCAGATGAGCCCCTGAACGAACATTAAGAAATGATATCTCTTGTATGGAGCTTCAATACAAACTCTCTGGTGTATTTTCATTTTAGGAGATAAATATTAGTGCTACCGTCCCAACAATAGCACTCTCAAACACAACAAAACAGTAGTACGAGAACGTTCCCTTATGTATGCGTTCAATGAAGATTATCCATGGTCCGGGCCGGGCCCTGTTTGCCGCCAAAATTAGAAATAACGCGGAATGACGACTGCACACTATTAATTGAGATAAATTGGCATAAACTGATAAATTGATGAAATTCGAATAGAAATGACAGAAATAGCAGCATGACAAGCTAAACTAACCTTATATGCAAGTATTTATACCTCTTATTTTAGTGTTGTTGTATTGTTACACTGCGATCTGTTTTGCAGCACTTTCTCAGACGTGCGCAGCTCCGTTTAAATTAATTTAAAAGCATTGAGATCTTTAACATGGATTAGATAGACTACTTTTGCCACACTCTGTATATACCGCAATTCATGATTTCCACATTATTTAGCATGCTCTGGGTCCTCACCAAGCCAAAATGGAAGTGCTTATTGGAACCAAATTATTAGCAACTATTGCAAGAGCAGGAGGCGCTCAGCCAGTATAGGGGCGTCCGGGCACGCTTCTCCGGGAAATTTTCTTAATTAATTTGGCTAAAACATACAAATTTAACTCTCTCAGAATGATTTAAAAACAGATAAACAGTGGGAATGTACTGTTATAATGCTCTGGTGAGAATCCTGAATCATTGCATGTAAAACAAGATGTTGATTATCATGCAACGACTGATGAGATGTCAGGCTTCATTGAACACAAAGAGAGCCAACTTAGGTCCATGAGGTTGGCGCCAATTTAGCTGTGAACATAGGCGACTTCTGGCCAGCTTCATCCAGGTTGCTGCCTCTCCATTTGCTGACATCTTCGAGGAAATGGCGGTCTGCCTGGCTTTCGATGAGTAGATTATTGCTCTTCACTTTCTTGACCTTGTCGTTGAGCATCTTGAAGTAGGCAGCTTCCATTTAAAGGTGGCGTCCTATGTTGCACTTTTCTGGCAGCAATCGAAGTGTCGCAAATCAAACCAACTGGGGTGCAATTTCGCTCCACAAAGAAGTATTTTATCCCTTTAATTAAAATGCCTCTGAATGTGGCAATATGCGTGTTATCAGTCTGCAGTGATTGCCCGAAACAACGAGCCAATTTTAATCGGCGTCATTCAGCGAGACCCCCGTCGAATACATGTACATGTACTATAGTAACACACTCGCTAAAACGTTGTCGTTTCAATACAGTATTATCTCGGATGAATCTCGGTTATATAGAAATAAATTTGGAAATAGAAAAAAAAAGGTGAGATATAATTGTTTTTCTGTCAAAAATCCAGTAAAGAAAAGCAAACATAATTCTGAAAAATAACAGATACACGAAAATGCTTTATTTGACAACATAGATGATAAAAATGAGTAAATGATGACAGCAAAATGAGTCACTACATTTGTTGAAGTCTCCGATGATCAATTTTCTCCAACATCACAAGACTGAATCATAGTCAAGGACAATAAATTCAACATGTACAACCTTATAACAATTCCACAACTCAACACCTTATCAATTGTATTATCTTGAAATTTAACCTAGACCCAATATTATAATCATAGTTAGTTAGTTAATCAGGGCATTGATTTAATGTTATAGGTTTGTTTTTTTTTCGATACAGAGTGGGCCAAAAGTAGTCTTATCTGCTCCATGTTAAAGATCTCAATGCTTTCCAATGGTGCTATGCATTTCTGACAAAGTGTTACAAAACAGATCACAGCGTAAAAAATCACACACAAATAAGATTTCTATTCTAATTTCATCAACATTTATGCCAATTTATCTCTATTAATAGAGTGCACTCATCATTCCGCGATATTTCCGCTTAAGGCGGCAAACAAGGCCCCGGACCATAGATAAGCTTCATTGAACGCACAATTAAGTCAACTCTCTCGCACTATTGATTTGTTTAAGGGTGCTATTTTTATAACAGTAGCACTAATGTTTATCTCCTAAATTCAAAACAAAGCAGAGAGTTTGTATTGAAGCGCCATACAAGAGACGACATTTCTTAATGCTCGTTCACGGGCTCATCTGATTTTGCTCTTTTCGTGATCACACACCACTTGCATTTAAATGTTCCTCCCTCATTCAAAATTGACTTTCTGATTGATTTTTTTTTTTGCATAAATGGGCATAGAATAACTTAGTCAATCCATACCAGGTAGTTATTTTTTTAAATAATTGATATATTTTAGTAAATTTTAGATTTTTGTTTTTAACATGGAGTAGATAAAACTACTTTTGGCCCACTCTATATATTGCTCAGTTTGTGGGTTTGTCTGTCTGTATGTCGGTCTGTGTCAATAGCTGGTGCAATAGCAACTTGGATAATGACAGCAAACTACACAGGAGCATGTACAGTTTAGTTTTGCATCACCCACAGAAATTTTGAGGTCAAAGATCAAGGTCACAGTGAATTTCCAAAGTTTCAAACGGGGTCGACCATAGCTCATTCACTAATTGAGCAAAGTAGGGCTTTGTAGTTAACACCAAACGATTTAGTGCAACCAGATGTATAACAAAGCATATCACTATAATGGTGCTAGGTTGCACCGTTCTTACATAATCTTGCATTATAGTACATGTAATTACAAATTTACAATATACTCGAAGGCCGATATCTCAGATGTTATGCAAACTGTGGCATTGAAAATTTGAAATTAAGTTTAATTAACACAACTGAACAGTGAACACTTAAAATGGACCAGTCTCATCATCACTCATGAGGGGTGTCAGCTTCTTCCCTTCTTACACTCACTGCAGCTTGGTCCACTCCCCTTTACAAAACATCGCTCGTCGTCAAATTTAAGGACTTAAGGACTTTTGAAGGACTCACGAATTCCATGATATAATCTATCTCATCTGATAAAAATCCCATAGAATTATGAGGCATATAGAGTTGTGCTAAACCACGCATGTACCGATAAAGATAAGGATACGGCTTCAGGTGCTCAGCGAATCCTTTCATGTCGTCCTGAATCTGATCCTGACCCTGTGGCGCCACCACACTCAGCTCAACCAAATATGACTTAGTCAGAGGCTCAGCATGCTCTGGGTTCCCGGATTGAACAACCTAAAGAAACAAAACGCAACCAATTCATTCATCCGTCTGAAATGCAGGGATTACCCGGAATATTTTTGACACTGTGACCTTCATGCGACCTTTTCTAAATAAATATCCTTTCACAGTGTATTCATGATCCAATCTGGAAAAATGAGAAATAATCAAAAGTCGTATATAACTTTATAACGTTAAAAAATCTACCTGAATCCCATCTCAAAGAGGAAATCAGCAACATTGCTTGAGCATCCAACATCGATACAACTCCGAACCAAAGTGTGTCTGCTCTTGTCAGCAACATCCGGCTGACCAAGAAACCGCAGATGCCTGAAGCACAAAAAATTATGAAGTAAGCATACCAGAGAGGTCAGCGAATACCAGGGGGCCTCAGGATGCTCCACAGCCTGACGCACACGGAAGACAACAGGAGGCGGCACAGGACTTGGGCCGCCTGAGGAGCACAGTGTAAAGAATGAAGCTGTGATGGATTCAACTCACGTAACGTGTATACCAACTCGTGGTCGTAGAACTTTTCAGGGCCCGTCTCCACAGGGTCACAGAGTCCGTTGAGGCGGTTGAGCAGGACGTCACCGTGTTCTTCGAGGATGCTGCCCTGCAGGAGGTACTCTTGCAGGGGCACTGGATTGCTACGCATGCCGTCCATCCTGCTGAGCCCTGGGGAAGAAAAATCAAAGCGTGAATTGAGTGAAAACAATTGAGTTTAATCAAGTGAAAAAAAGCTAGGGATGATTGTACTGTAATGCATCATTTGTATTGCAAATTTGCAATATTAGAATGATTTATATAAGCTAATTCATTATAAAATTGCCAACTGAAAGCTCATTTTTATTTAGTATGGTAGTCGCATTCAAGTCAAGAAATCAGACTATTCTTACCCGCGCCCAGGAGGCTCTCGCTGACCTTCGAGCCTACTTCGCACAAAACGCACACCCCACCTGCTCATCACTCTAACCAACATGTCGATTTTGACGCACAGAAATGGTCAAAGCATTTTGAAAGCAGGCAACTCATTGAGACACCCTGTATTATAGTGCACAATTAATCAATTATTTACATTCCTGAATAGTGCATTAGTCATTACTTTGTTTTATGCCTAATACATTTGTACATGCACATGTAAAAGAACCCAAGTGTAGAGCACGATCAGTATATGGAATGGCCGCGTTATTCAAGAGAACATGAAATTCACTGGCGAACTGCTCGCAAATGTCGAGTAGAGATTGAGCTGATTTGAGAGTCGGAGCGATCAATGTTATGTCTCAAACATGTCAAGCACATTTTTGTTGACCTTGATGAGAGCTCCTTCTCTGTATTTCCTGAGAAGGGTGAGGGTTGCTTGTCGTGGAAAATCATCCTGATCAGCCACGGCTGATGTCAAACAAGATGCACATAAAGTTCTGGCGATTGACTGAACACAGAAACCAGCCAGGTTGTGTAAGCTGGCTTCTTCATCAGATGCGAGGACAGACTCGCTGCTTGTGGGACTTTCTGGGATGGCATCATCAGTGGAGACTGCTTTTCACACTCAAGAATTCTGGGAGGAATTCACCATCGTCATCTTGATAGCTACCTGAAGAAACATAAATTTGTTATATTTGCGTCTATAAAAATCTAATGTTGCATTGCAGTTACCTGATTTGGGTGCTTTAAGCAGCTGGGCTATACAGATCATTTTCTGTGCATTCTTGAATTCCAGAGCTGATGGCGTAGCTTTTTGGGTACGAACGACCAAAAACAAGTTCTTCAGACAGTCCTGGCTGAGCCGAGACGTCATGAGGTATTTGAAGCCGTCATTGAGTAATTCCTCAGCGATTGCTAATAGAGGTGGTGGCCAAGATAACCCCTGACTGAATTGGCTTCCAACCGCGATAGATCTTGACTTCATTGAATATAGAGATGACTGCTTTCAAGAAATTGATGACCTCTGCATGTTTGTCTCAGTCAAAATGACTCAGGGCCAGGATGGGGTGGCAGCTGGTCATCAAAGCAAACCAGCGTGCCACAGTCTCAATGAACCAAGCGGTTGAGAGATTTTCATTCGGTCTTCCTTCTTTAGCGACCATGTACTTCAATGCGGCGCTCACATCCCTGCTGATGACGTTTGTCGCGTTGGAAACCTTCATTTTGTTGAAATGATTAACGTACAACCCATCTTTCCTAAGCTTCAGCGCCAACTTTAATTCCGATTCGTTCTGAAATATAGCCAGCTCATGCAGGGGTTGCATGCTAGCCTTTTCATGTTGCATGTTAAATTGTTCAATTGTTTTAGGTCCAAACTCGAACTCATGGCCACTCACTAGAGCCAACTTTATGTTCTTAAACACATCTGGCATAAAGTACAATTTCCGAGTACTATCTGCCTGTGTGCAATGCTGCACACTGTTGTATTGCGTGAAGCCCCTATGCCGCATGCCTTCCACATGGCTCTGTTTGCACTCCCCATGTCGAAGGTAACAGCGATCACATGCAGGCCGATGTCTGCTGCCTGCTTCACGATGCAAAAGACCAGTGCCTTCAGGGACGTTCCTTTCATACTGTTTCCGGTGAAATGGTAGGCCACCTATTGTTTCCAGCGGGTGGTAATGCCGCTAAGCTTGAAGACGAGAGCATGGGTTGCGGGTCCTGTGTGGCCTGGTATTGTCACTTGGCCGTACATTTGTCCGGATCCTGGATCATAATTGATGGTAGGTGTTATGGACATTTCATAAAGAGTCAATGTGCATATTTTCTCTTCAGGGCAGAAGTTAAAAATCTTCATTTGGAGATAACTGAACACGTCTGTCAAAATTCCAGGCTGGAATGTCACATGCTGCACTCGCTGTTGGAGAGTGCGTTCACACGGGAGAGGGAGGTTGAGGCAGACGATGTTATATCCTCCGGACGATGTTATATCCTAAAACGCATGCTTAGAGCTTTCTTCACTGTCTCAGGTGTCCATTTCATTCCTTGAGATGACATCCTGCTGACAGCTTTCAATTGATCCATGCCAAATATTTGCTTGATGCCTTTATTTTCTTCAGCTTTCTTCTTAGGAACATTCTTGAGCTTTCTCTTGAGCCACTTGAGCTCTTTCATCAGCAAGTCCTGCGGCTCTTTGAGTCTTCTGCAGGAGTGACAAGGGGTGACATTGTCATTTTCACAGGGCTGTGTGGAGCCAGTCTCTGAAATGAATATCAATTTTTCATTAAATTTTCATTTAAAATAGCATTCCATTTCAGAAATTTCCGGCCATATGTTTGATTTGCCTCGAACTGGGAAGGCTCAAAATGAAACTGTCATAAAAATATGTTGATATTTCATTAATTTGAATGTCTTCTTTATTCTCACTTGGACTTCGTAATCAATTGAAGTGAATCATAACGTTCGAAGTGAAGTTATGGATGTTTCATAGAATCAGAGAACTTGAACATTCTCTGATAGAATGATTCATAACGTTATATATTCGTTATGATGTCCACATCTGTTATTACAGGACAAAATAATAGGGTTACCGTTTAATATGTTCAACAAGTCAACCATAGTTCGTACTGGTATATATAATGTAATGCAAATTCTATTCATTATCATGATTATATCTGATCGACAAGATCTTCATTTAAAGATGCGCAATGCATTAACATACGAAAGATGCTTTGTGTAACTTTTCCCGCGTTTTTTCATCATTTTGCATTTCTTAAATTTTCGTAAATTAATGTTTTATTCTATAATTTACTGTTTATTATATACATAACAAAATATTACTAACATTTTTAAATGTAATGCGGTACTTGTTTCTGGGAACAAATTTAAATATTTGACATAGGTGGTTTCCCACGGGTTTTTTTTGTTGGTCTTACATATTTGTAAGTGTTGAGAATAAATGTATGTAATACTTTTTTTTCACTTGACATTAAAAGAAACGGTACAGCAACATTTTCCAAGCTTATTTGGTAGCATAAAAAACTAATTCATTTGGAAACGATTAAAAAATCGGCATGAGTGAGAGTTCTCACGCTTTTTATTTGACTTATAAATATGCCGTTTTTATGAAAAACTTGCAATTAAAATAAACAAAATAAACAAACTCCATCTTAGGTCAAACAGCACAGCTTCCATTCCAAGTAGTTATCTCACTTCATTTATAAATAATAACTATTTTAGATTCAATTAAATTCAAATGCTTACCTGACAGAGGCGGGACGTGAAGATTGCTTTCCATTTCAGCCTTCTTACTTTGCTCTCCCACAACTTCCTTCTATCAACATTTGTAGGAAATCTGTACAACTTTACATCATTCTTGTATTTGCTATTGCAATTCACGGCACTGCAGCTTGGCATTTTGTGCCAAAATCGGATGCCAAGAAGAACATAACGTGTATCTCCAAAGCACAAGATGCGACGCCTAGAAATTCCTCGCTGATATGACGCGCATTTACAACGTGACGCATTTCCTGGAAACTTGGAATGAAAAACTCAGTTCATAAATCTCAAACCATCTATTACATCTAATCAGAATATGATTTAAACATAACCAATCAGGGTGATGCAATACTACATGTAATATTCTAATACTGTACCTTGCATAAATTTGCACGAAAATACACACAAGTGACGAAAATTATTTTATCTTTTCTTGTCGACTCACGTTATGATTACGAGATTTAAAAATCGCGAATGACTGCAATAATTTTTTTTTCTAGTTAAGAAATATCTAGGAAAAACATAACAGTTAACTTTATTGATATATATACATCATTGGCACAGTTATACTGATTTTACTACAGTTGGAATCATTTTCCCATATGGTATTTGTGAGCGCAGGCTTGCAAAAGTATCGTAAACAGTGGAGTTGTTTGAAGCGTAATTAAAAATGATTAACAAACTTATCAGCTTCCCAAAATGCTTTCAGTATCTTTATAAGGATTTAATCTCTCCAAAAATGTGCAGTTTATATCGCAATGTGCTCGAAATTATTGATTTATTGTCAGTTGAAAAGCGCCGATTTTGCAGCTTTTTCCAGGAGTTCATCGAATTGCGGCGTTATGATTGTGCTCGATTTTATCGATTCATGTCGATTCATTCAGTTAAAAAACGCGAATTGGGCCCAATAATATTTTTTTTCAGATAAAGAAATATCTAAGAAAGAAATAACAGTCAACTTTAAGGGTTTCCATGCACGATTGGCAATGTTATACTAATTATATTGTTGGATATGATTTTTCCATGTTATTTTCCGATGTTGCAAAAGTATCGTAAACAGTGGAGTTGTTTGAAGCATAATTAAAAATGTTTAACGAATTTATAAGCTTCCCAAAATGCTTCCAGTATCTTTATGAGGATTTAATCTCTCTAAAAATGTTCAGTTTATATCAAAATGTGCTCGAAATTATTGAAAAGCGCTGTGTTATCACGAATTGCACCGTCGTGATTTT
>KB312113.1:2892-12892 GCA_000328365.1 Capitella teleta | reverse complement strand
GTCGGCTGAATAGTAATGCTAATACACGTAGAATAAGTATCCATAATAAATATGTCATATAATCAGCATATTTCCAAGACATGCATTCCCTGGATGTTTAATAAGGTGCCAATACGGTACTTGTTTGGTGAGTAAAAGTCAGAATTAATTTCTGGCAGCTATCCAGACAACTGTCTTGGAAATATGTTAATGGTTTCCTTATAAGGATTGTTGTACTATAACCACGCCCCTATGTTGGTCACCTGACCGTGTATCGGATCCTAATTGGCTGGAGACTTTGTGACCTTTGTGACCTAAGCAGATTCCCCCTTCCCCCCCAATTTTATGACATGTATCCCAGGGCTTGTTCCCAAAATAGAATTGAAATTACTAATTAGCATATCATTTAAATATGGCTCAGGGAGCTTCAAACTTGCGGCACTAGCTAGGGTGCAGGGAGGGATAATACTTTCACATTATGATCTTCCAACTCTCTCCCAGGGTATACTATATATAGGCCTGTACATGCACTCACACAGGATATTTAAGGGGAGAAACCACATAAAAGTTGGAATTAGAGGATTTTTATCTAGGCAAGCATAGTGAGGATGTTTCATTACAGAAGTTGCAAATGATTCGGCTTCGGCTCCGGCGAATAATAGACTTCCGAAGCTTCGGCTTTGGCGATTTGGCCTTTTTCATGATTCGGCCAGCTCTAGTTTATAGCTCACCTAAATTTGCCAAGGCGAGCTGGTTTTTTTTTAGGCTGAATACCCCACTATATTGAATAGTATGCACAATACATACAATAGGAATCATCCAGGGGAGTGCTTGAGGAGTGTAAAGAGAGCAAGGATGCCATTTCTAATTAAAAAAAAACAAGGACACATCAATCAGCATTTTAATGCATTGACTTCATATACTATATTTTGCCCCTTGCTATTCTTCCCGAGTTTCGTCCCAAAACAAGGGAAATCCCAACCCTCAAATGTCGATAGTTGGACGGAATTCGGCATTGTTTAGGTGTTATTTCTAAGTCGAGAAACTGGGCGTCTTTCGCGGCAGTGAATTCAGTTCACTGTGATTATTGAGAAGCGAAACTAATGTAGAGTGCACATTAGCTCGTATCTCAAGCACTCCCCAATACCTCACGATGAGCGGCAAGGAAATCACAACGCTCTATTGCACTCCAAACATCGCTTTGGTCTCACATGGCACATAACGCACCAGACTTAAGCGCGCGAAGTTGAAAGCGCGCAGTTTCCAGGCGCTCGTCAGGCGAGCGATATGTTAGGGCCGAGGAGAGCGATCGACAGCTCGCCTCAAAATGATTTCAGGCGAGTGAAGGCAAGCGTGAGGGATCGCTTGCCTCAGATTTCAAGGTCTGATTATAACTTGTGTTATAATTGCATCATTATTTATCGTTGTGAACAGGGTGGCGAATGCGTCATGGCCACTGATATGATGGACTTCATTCCTAACAGCACTGCAATAAAGAAAACCGGGCCACCAGGTAAGTGGCAATACCTCTGCTATTATCTCTTACTCTCTCTCTATTCAGCCGGATCCAAGTTCATTCTCCGCAAATGTGTCACCAGTTCTAGCCAAAGCATGACTTTGGGGGTTTTCCTCAGTTTTCTTGACAAATGCCAGGTATTTTTGGAATCTTGAGTCTCAAATTTTTTAATTTATTTTTAAATTTTGAATATATAGTTTTGCTTCTTTGAGCCTGTGTCGATCGGAGGAAGAGGTCAATTGCGCCACATCAGCACTCTGTTTGGCCCTCAGGTAATCACTCTGCACCTCTTAATCACTTGTGTATATATATGGTTCATCTCTTCAGGAGGAACTTGTTGATTTTGGAATGTGTCCAGATTTAGTATGGACGCTCTGGAGCACCCCTGAAGGCAAGACGATGTCGCGCCTGGCCCATACGTCACGTTTGACCGCCGGAGCTGACCGCTGGAGCTGTGTCCACTCTGAGGCCCCTCTGCCCTTGCATGTCAACGTGCCTGAGCACCTGGACGCTCGCCAGTGCCACATGAATGAGATATTCACGCCAGGACGCTTCACAACTCAAGCCATCTTGAAAGCCATCAATGTTTGTATTTTATCCACTTTCTCTTTCCGTTTAATCTCTTGTGTTTAGATCTTTCGCAGAGCCCAGGACACAACTCACCTGCCCGATAGTATTGTTCCTTTGAATGCGCTGCGTTCTGAAGTAGCTTCTGTCGTAGAGTACGAGGTTGGCTCCCCTGTGACACGCCTGACATGTTCTTATTCTCACCTCCTACAGATCCAGCGCAGTGCCAGTGAGTACGAGATGAGCCATGAGGAATACATGGCGCTACAGGCTCAGCAGTGGGCCAAGTTCTACTCTTGCCTTGTGCAGTACCAACATCGTGGCCACCAGGCTCTTGGTCTGGTGGTTGACGGCTCCACTGGAATGGTAGCCATGGTGAGGAAGGAAGCGGTCGGCTTCCTTCGACCATGTCAGACCACTGAGCACATGTACCTGTCCCCTCTCTCTGGTGGTCTTGCTAATCAGATTCAAATCCTAGCCAATCTGACAGAAGGTGAATGGAGTGTTGTAGCAAGAAGATGTTTGTATTTCCATTGGTTCCCTTGTAGATGGTGCACTGTGCGATGACTTGGCTAAATTGATGGCCTGCCTCTCTCTGCTGCGCGATTCCCTGCCACAGTTCTCGCTGTTCTGCTTTGAGCAGGATCTCTTCTATCTCCAGGATCCAGTTCAGATTGCAAGCACTGTCGTCTCAGACTTCTTAGCAGATCCCAAGTAAGAGTAATTTGCTGAGAGCGTAATAGCATTGATTGAGATTTCTTCCAGCCAAGTGGACCAGATGTGGGAAGAGTGCTTATCTAGAGTTAGACTCATGGAAGATTTCGTGCAGTCGATTGAGGCGCTCATTCACCTGCTGGACCTGGCTCAGAGCCCAGTTGGATCTGATGCAGGGGATGCTGGTGAGTGAACATCACTGACAGCATAGCAAGTGCTGCATGATCCTTTTACAGAGCCAGCACGTCAATTAGGAGTCCATCGCCTCTTCACCAGTCAGCATGGAGTGACCCTGATCTGTGAAGCCGTCTCGCAAATGATGCGCACTCGCTTTGATATGGCGGAAGACCTCTTACTCACTCTCACGCTCATACTCCAACTCGGAGACCAGGTGAGAAATCAAAACTGAAGCGAGAAAGTAATTTCATTATTTCCTTATTTGCTCTCAGACTGGGATGTCAGTGTCTGACCTTGAGAGAATCAAATGCGACTTATTGCCGAGGACTGCAACGCTAGTTCAAACGTACCATCTGCTCAACTGGCTCTGCCGCACTGAGGCCACTCCTGTGTCAGCTGCTCAGAGGTGTGACGTCATCTTGCGTTAATGATTTCACCTGTCATGTCATTGTTCTCAGGGAGAGCAGCCTTCGCCAACAAGAAATTCTTGGCATTTCCGCCAAGGGCTGCAACATTCCCACGCGTGTCTCAGGTGAGATATGAGCCTCACTCATGGATGCGTTCAACTGCTTCTTCATTTAGGAGATCAGCACTGCACCCTGCTGGAGCTGTTCATGGGCAGCTATGGCGGTGACTTGGTGCGAGAAGAGTTGCAGAGATGCGCGGTGTTTGACGAGGAACCTTGTCCCGTGTGGAACGAGGGAATTGTGCCGACCATCTTGGCAGTGGGCCAACAAATCTGGCCGTACTCGTCTTTCATGCTGCCTGAGTTCCTGCTCATCCACTGCCAGTACACTGCTCTGCAGGAGTACGTCCGCCTCTCGCAGTGGTGTGAGCTGAACGGCTCTTCCAGGCGCTTCCTGCTCGGTGTCAGTTATCTGAATTCAAATGAATCCCACAAAGCGTACAACTGTTTTGTGGAGGCCACTCTCGGGGCATCTCAAGAAGACTTCCTGCTGGAAGTGGCGCGTCCAGGGGCCAGTTCAGGGGATGTTGTCAACACTCGAGTCCTGTATTACCTCAAGGTGAGCTGTGTTGCTGAGCGCTTTCATTATTTCGTCTTTTGCATTTCAGGTTCTGGGTTTACTTGAGATGTTTTCTGAGCCTTTGCACGTCATTGAACTTGCCAAGACGGCCATCAGCCTTGCTGAACCTGATGACCCCAATCTGGTATGGAGTCATTTTTCTTCCTTGTCCAATTTACGCTCTCTTTCTCTCTCTCTCTCGTAGGCAACTCTATGGTCCATCATCTTTAAGCATGAATTAGCTCTTGGTCACAATCAAGCCGCTTACAACACAATGCTGGCCAATCCAGATTCTTCAAGGTTGCTTCTTTACTCAATTATTCTCACTATAAATTATCAATCTTGTTTACAGACGCAAGGACTGTCTGCGTGAGTTTCTAGTTGTTCTTTGCGATCGTTCTGAGCTGCAGACGTTGGTGGAATTGCCGTACAGAGACCGACACGTCGTCTTGGAAGATGAGGTCAGAGGTCACTGTCTTCTTCCTTCCTGTTACATTATTTTCTGCGGAACAGGTTGTGTCAATTCTGCAATCGAGAGCCAGAGCGATTGATCTGAATCATCACAATTATTACCAATTGCTCTATGCCTTTCATGTCTTCAGAAGCAATTATCGCAAAGGTTTGTCGATTGTGATGAGGTTTTTAATATTTGAGGCTATTTTTTTATTTTTATTTTTTCAATAGCCGGTAGCATTATGTACGAGTATGGCATGCGGCTTGGGCGTGAGTGCGGTGGTCTGAAAGGACTGCAGAAGCAAGCGAAGGCTTACCTGGCCGCCCTCAATGCACTCAGATTGGTGGAGGAAAATAACGCTTGGATTGTCAAACCCATGACGAACCCCATGGATGAGGTACGCAAATTCTTATTTTCACATTCTTCTTAATTTTATTCCTTTTTTCTTACTAAGGATGATGATTTGCAGAATGGACCAAGTGGCAAGGATCAGTATGGCGTCCCTACCCCTGGTATGCACAGCAATATTGTGTGTTTCTCCATTGAATCTGACAAATAATCTCATTTCGTTTACAGTTAAGCGCTCAATAGAAGTTCTTGAGTTGGAGGCCATTGAGAAAGAATATATTCTTGTGCACGCTCGGCTGCAGCTCCTGCAGCTGGACCCTGAACCCAGCCGAATGGCTGGCCCAACCGCATCTGCGAATGAGACGCTGAGCCTGTTGGTGAATTCTGGCCTAATGGACAGCGCTGTGAACATCTGTAAAATGTTTGACCTTCCTATGACCCCGATCTTTGAGGGGCTGACTCTCAGGTACGGCATGCAGAATCAAGGATTTAGTCATCATTGCTCTCTTTAGGTGCGTTCAACTTGCGGAGAACAGTGACAATTACATGCAGAGTGACAATGACTATACGTCCGATGCTTGGCAGTGGCTCAAACAGAATGAGCTGCCTTCGTGCACTGCAGCCAGAGATTCAAGGTAGTTGATCCGTTCGTGTGGCACTTGTTTGATTGTTCTGATCTCAGTTCTACTGAACACGCATGGAGAATGCTACACTCGTATCTCTCTCGATACGGGTCACATGACACCAAATACCACCGCTGCGTTTTGACCTGCATACTCTCACAAGGCTTCCCTCTGCCCGACTGGCTTGTGGCCAGTTATAAAGTCAGTGCAACATGTCATGAAGCGTTTATTCCACCTTCACGTTCCACCACAGAGAGTCAACAGTGCAGAGCTGTTGAGGCTTTACTTGGACTACGATTTACTGGATGAGGCCGCCTCACTTGTGCTCGAGATGCTGGACAGCGTGTGTGGCAAGGGCAAGGAGTATTTTGGGCTGAAAACTTTCCTGCACACTGGCGCCCCTGCAGTGTGGCTGCCCTACACGGCCATTGATCAGCTTTTACTGGCGCTCAGAGATGTCAGAACAGAGCCACACTACACAGAGGTGAGTTTGCGAGGGAACTTAACGAACGCCAATTTAATCTCTTTTTTTTGTTTTAGTTGTTCCACACATTGAATGAGCGATTGGACAAGTACTTTGGTTTAGTCGAGGACATTTCACAGCAAACCTCAAAAGCAGCGCTCTCATCAGCTGGATGGAGTTATTAACATCCATTGCATTGTGGATATCTAATGTTTTGATAAAATAATACAACTATATGGTAAATTAAATTGACTTTTTAAAATATTCCTTATTCGGCATTTTATTGGTTTTTATTATTTTTAACGAGATAATAATTAAAATTCTTAAGAAACCATTTAAATAAACAAAACATTTGAATAGAATAAGTGCATTCCAACAACTGAAATGAAAATAAATCTACAACAAAAACGAATGAAATCTATAATTGGTACATTCATAGATTTTGACTAACTAACTGTATCACAAGTTTGCTTTCGCCGGGCGACCAGCATCTGCTTTCCTGAACGATCCTTTGGCACACGAATCAACAAATACTCTACATTTTCCTTCCATTCACTCAATCATAGTTGGCCAAATAATCCTAAAAGTGAGAAGAAAAGTTTACTAAAGAACATGTGTGTTCTGTCCCCTCCCATTCAATGCTAGAGACTGACCTGGTTTAGCTGGGGCATGCTGGAGCCTAAACACGACTGCAGGTAGCAGATGTACGAAGCCGCTCGCTCCAACATGCTCGCTTTGTCTACTTTCTGCGTGGTCAGAGGAAGAATCCTGCGAAGCTTATCACAAGCGTCTTTCATTCTGCTTCTTTTGTGATAAGGATGCTATTAAACAGACACGGTCAAGAGATTCGTGTTCACCTTCTCATGCGTTCCTTCGACTTGAGTATCTCTCGATTGTCATTGCCGTAACAGCTGTTGTTCTGGTCGATGCAGATCTGCACTCGGTTGAAGACAGCGTCGTTCAGCTGACTGGCAGTGGGCAGTTTCAAGTGGCCAGGGGGTCTCTGGAGGGGATTCTGCGAGGAGGGGGTGGGGAAGTCCTCTGAGATGCTGCCTGATCCCTCGGCGCTCTCCTGCGAGCTGCTTGTTCTCTCGACCGACCCAGTGCTGTTGAGCAGCTGGCTACTCGTTGGCTGGGATGGTGTCTCCAAGATGGAACTGGCGGCGAGAGATGAGGAGGAGTTTTCCCATCCGGATGAGGGGTCGAAGGTCAGGTTCATCGAATGCTGGCCAACCTGCGACAGCGACATAAATTATACGTGAATGGACTGAGGTATAAACTCAAAAGGTCACCTTGTTGATTGGCGTGAGGTAATTGAGGTCGGCACAGGGACTAGGATACGTTAAGTTGTCCTCTGAACGTTGGCTTCCGTATGGGGTGGATGAAACGTAAGGCTGCGGGGCAACTTGAATTGAACTTCTGTCGTCGTCATAAGTCTGGCCGTATGGGTCGGAACCCCCCCAACTGTGGACAGGGGTTTGTATGCTATCCGAAGATGTCGTGCTGTTTCCGAGAATTAGGATAACATTTCCTAATCTACACATCAATGATTGCATACCCAATGTGTGTCGAGCTTGTATCATACACCGTGCTGGACTGTCGGTTCAGTAGGCTGACCATCTGTGTGCCAAAATAGTCTGAAAATCTGCTGATAACAATTACATGTAAACTGCGCATGTATGAAGTATATGCAGCAATGACTCACCCGGGGTCCATCCGCTGGAGGAAGGCGGCAGCCTCAGCAACCTCGTCCTGGCTGATGTCGTTTGACATGCCTTGAAGAGGAGCAAGCTGGTTAGCCGTTAAGCTCTCAGGCATGCGCAGAAGGTCTCTGAATTGACTCAAGCATTGCTGTTGGTCCATGTCCTGCACATTATCTTGCTCCATGGTCATCCTAAAAATGCACCCCTGAAGAAAGTCTCGCGTCAGATTAATTCCATGTTGTACTCACTGTTGGACGATTCCTTCTGGTTGTTCCTCTTGCAGGAGGGGGTTAGGTGGGTTGTGTTGAACATGCACAATTGTTCCTGGTTCCGGAACATCTCGTTCATCCATTATAGGCGCTTGCTCTTTCTCGGTCTGTGCTTGCATTCGATCTTCGTGGGTTTTCTGCAATGATGTCAACTTTTTGGTCAAGCTGTTCATGTAGTACTTGATAACGGGAGGGTGGATTCCTGATCGGGATTGTTTCGGTCGACCAGTCGGGGTTTCGCATCCAGTGGTTTGTCGCATATCTGTTCCATTCACATCAGCAGCTTCTATTTCTTTGGATTCGGAGAATTCTGGTAATTCCGCCAGATCCATATCGCTGAATTGGTATAGTTGTCCTGTGTTCTGTTCTTCATAGCGCCTCTCGAGGTCGGCCAATTTGTCTGGGCTGTAATTAGCAAAGTTTTCTTGGAACAGGGCGTCAACGACTTCTCTTTGGGGTATAAAGGAATTTGGTTTAATTGGAATGGGGTCCTCTGGTTGGGAGTTGTCCTCAGCAATCTCGGCCACTTGATCAGAGGCTTCGACAGAGCTCTCTTCGTTTGTGGCGACTGTTTGAATTTCTTCTGTTATTGTATCCGCCATTCTGGTACACATACTGAAATGAGATTAATTAAGTGGCCATTTGTTATGTCTTTCGAGAATAATTTTCTTCTATGCTAGTATTTTTAATCTTGGTGCTCCAAATCCAGAGCTAAGATCGGCCTCGACTTGAAGTCACCCCAAGGCATATCGACAACATTGCGCGCTTTCATAATAAATTCATTGTTTGAGATCTACTCAATGTCTCTTCCCGTGAACATTCAGTGTGAAACAAATCTAAACACTTTTAAATGTCCCATGAAAAACGGGGACATTTAAAATGCCTTTATTTACACAGTAAACACAGTATTTTCCCCTGATGAATTCACATGAATGTTGTACCTTTTAATGTAGGCTACATTGCGCGTCTGAGTATTTTTATAATGGGAGATATTTACAAAATAAATTTATTATAATTAATAATATCTTGCTGATATTTTGGAATGAAAGTTGTATTCAAGAGGCAAAAGTTTCGAGCTGTGGGTTAACGGCCGCGTGTATGCGCCATAACCGTCGTTAATTTATAAGTTAATAATAATTTGTGCAGTGCGTGTAATGCCATGTTGGTCTGTTTCTTGCTCCCCTTTGAATTCCTTTGTTATGAGTTGTCAGAACCTTTGATCATCAGATGTCATGCTTACTGATCTGTCGCGTGCTCACATGAAATTTATTCCATTCCCCGGTCGCTACAATGAGCGATATTTGCGTGGTATTGCAGTGTTAATTGCTGCATCGCTGCCTGCATTGTCCATTGCGCTGTTCATTTGCAATTCCACCCGCGCGCCTGTTAGTATAGCTGCTCTGCAAGATGGTCGAATGTTTATAATGTTGTACTGTTCATGACATCTTGAGAGAATGTGTGAATGTGGGCAGCGTGCGGGCATATCTCCCGGAATACAGATTCAAAAGAAGAACCCACATCCAGAAGCCCACCTACAAATTGGCCATCGAAGGAGTTGTTCTCATTGGCGATCTTCGTTGAATGGTGGTGATAGGATATATTACTGGTATAGCGATCAATTACTAGGAATTCCCTCACTTCTAATGCCGGCTTCTGTAAATTAACACCATCATATTTTTCACGGAGCTCGGAAACAAATAATGAATTGGATCCGGGTAATAGCCAAAACCTTTTGTTGTTTTCGTCGTTTCTGAGAATATGGCCGACACAAGTTCCAGTCAAAGCATCTGCTGTTATATACTGCTGCATGTGGTGCACTTCATGTATTCCGCCGTGGCACCCTTCTCAGCATGAAACCTTTCGGGGTTGCAGTTTCCAGCCGCAATGTTCCCAAGGGATCGAAATGCGAATCTCTGATCCAGATGCCTGACCAAGAGCCCCGCGCGGTGCAATGTGAGGTCACCGGGGTGTGTGCGGTGACCCTGCATCGTATATTAAGCGTGTGAACCCGTAAATCCCCCGTCTGTGTTACCATTATAACCATAATTATGCAACATACAAAGTGTGCGTCACATCAATCAATGCCAAATACGATAGAGTGTGCATACAGGGGGCCCAGAGTAGCCGAGGGTAGGACGGGGGGGGGGGGGGGGGGGGGTTTC
>KB312107.1:73780-84678 GCA_000328365.1 Capitella teleta | reverse complement strand
GATCTGAGTTTTTATACCTAAACTCACACGGTTTCGGAGCTGGTCGATCTGCTTATATAAATACTCTGTTGTCGAAATACGAATTTATGCTTATTCAGAAGCACTGGTTAAGTACTCAATGTTTACACCGATTTGAACTCGAAATCGACAAGTGCTGCTCTCATTCGATCTCAGGAATGTCGCATGATTCTATTATTGTAGGGCGACTTTATGGTGGCTGTTCCATTGTATGGAGAGAAGGTCTTCAATGCACAGTATATAATACCCGTCACTTCTAATTGTCGGCGATGTGCTGGCAATGTTGAGATCAGCAGTTACCAGTTTATTCTTGTTTGTGTAAACATGCCAGTTGATATGATGATCAGTAATCTAGTGTCGTCTGTGAATCATGATAATGGTATCATTGGAGGGGATTTCAATGCTGATCTAGTACGAATTAATTCCTTGAATACCGTTTCTCTCGTCAATTTTTGTACATCAAACAATTTCGTAAGTTGTCTGAATATTGATGATTTAGCTATTGATTACACATATAAGAAGAGTAAAGTAACTGGGTCAACATCGTGTATTGATCATTTTCTGATAACAGAGAATTTACTGTCCTCATATGTATGACTGGGTGTCATACATGATGTTGACAACTTTTCAGACCATGATCCATTATATCTTTGTACTTCTATCAATGTTAATGCCATATGTGCCTTACCCGTGCCTACGTCTTCTCGATCGTTCTCCTTTTCTTTTCATTCTCTTCCGGACATTTCCTCTTTTAAATCATCTCTTCGCGAGTAATCATATTACATGCCACTCGCACAAATTTATTACTAAATAATCTGCAAATTTATGACCTGTCAAGGGGACCTCCTCATGACATGTACTGAATAAAGTTTTCTATTGAAAAAAAAAAAAAAAAAAAAAAAAAAAAAAAACTCCTACTGAACCTATCAATGGTTCGAGCACTCGGATCGCTTGGCGGTATGCTAGTAGACAACAAATTGATGGTTATAAAGTCATGCTGAATGACTTGTTGTCTCATGTCAATTTAGCTGATCGTGTTGTTAATTGTACCGATGTATTCTGTACCGATCATCGTGACCTTATTTGTAAGTTCCATGACGATGTCATTCAATGCTGTGTTAATACTTTCTGTTTCATCAATTGGCACTTCTCTTCAGGAATCTGGAGCTAGGCCTGGTTGGTCACGCTATGCAAAACCCATTCGCAGCGAAGCACTTAAATGGCACCGTGTGTGGAAAGAGAGGCAGACCTGACCATGGTCCGTTATATGAAATTTGAAAATTGACGAAAATAATTATGGAGGGATAACCGTCGTTTGCTGCTTTTTGGCCAATCTTGGCCAATCAGGTAAGAGCTTTCACCATCCGGTGCATATAGCCTGCGCCAAAATAGCCACTCCGTTTTTTAATTTATGTTTAATTCATTCGACCGCTGTTCTTTCCCCTAGTAGGACCTCTCAATTTCAAGTTTATTTCTTCGTCATGGATTCTAACAGGAGAAAGTAAGTAATTTGAAACGTATTGTGACAACCCGTTTATATGTGCGAGTAGTGGACACTACCGATAATAAGTATTATGGTTTCTGACTCAGTAATTAACCGTCACGTGAACTACTAGCCATTGATTCACATTAATGTATCATCCATTCACGTTGTGTTCCGAATTTTGAATGTTCCGTTAATGTCTATTTGTATTATATTTTCCCAACTGTTGCGAACCCCTCCAAACAAACGACAGACGGCAATGACACGCTTTTTAACCTTTAATGTGGTTCATTCTAAGAAATAAAAGATACAAAAATGTACATATACAATAAACAACCAACCAGCTCGCTGTTTCCCATTGGTGCATCGGGGGTCCGATTGATGAGTCTGTCAAATTCAAGAAGAGGTATGCTTATATACACCCCGATACACAGATAGAAGACAGCGAGCATTTCACTCGAGATTAGCAATTCAAACAAAGAAAACAAAAGAAAAACCAAAAGAGAAATCAATCAAATTCAAATAACTCAATCCAGGTAACTCAAACAACTCAATTCAAATAATTCAATTGGAAACGACGAACAAAAAAGAAACTAATCAAATCAAAAATATGGTTCGTTAAACCAACAGTTAACCTTTTTTTACCTAGACAACGGAGCCACCACCGATATGTATTAGCCACCGCGATTGAATGTTTAGCCAGCCGCCGCCGATTGCTGCCGTCGTCCAGTCGCTATCAGCCGATTACGTCAACAGCGGCTCTCAGCCGATTCAATCCATATTATTTTACATTCGGTATTATAAGAAGTTATCATTTGTACAAGTCTTTATTGTGTTTATGACATTGTTCATATACTTACCATCTGAGCTATCTGTGGAAGTAGATTTTTAATTTAGAAAATTAATTTAAGGATATATGCCATACTTTAAGCATGCCCATACATATACATGTACGAGGGTTGTCCCAAAATTTATCGGACTGACATAGGATGCGCAGTATACTAGTACGTACTAGGGTTAATGTAAAATATCCATGCACGAGTACTAGTAGATCACTTGTTACTAGCTACATGTATATTACTGGCATGTACCTGGCATTAAGCCTGCCACGTTTTGATTGATTGTTCTTCAACTATTATAACTTATAACACTGCCGAACCCTCATTTTAGAATTCAGAGGCCAAACATAATTTGTATTGACCTCTTATAACACTTGATTCATTGCCTGATTACACTGTCTACATGTACTGCTTTTGTTGGTCCAAAAAATGAGTGGAATTCTGTTAATTTTCCGGCAATTAGTTAAACTAAAGATAGGTTGAAGTTTATTGCGGGACAACACAAATAGTGAAACAAAACAAATATGAAAACAATTTAAATACTTAGGCAATTATTTATATTTCTTTAGGCAATCATTTTACCATTTCATTTCAAGATTTTTTTTTTTTTTTTTTTTTCTGTCACTTCCGAAATTGGTAGGCCTGCCCCAAGGAAGATATGTCCCAAATGTTATGCAAATTCTCCGAAGTGGATGCATGTTAATCGATATATACGCTAATTACCTTCAATTACCTGTAATTAATTAACGGCATCTTGATTGGTTCAAAATTTATTTTATCGTATTTGGCGACCTCACAAATCCTAGACACGATACCAACCAGAATGCGTTGCCTGTGTGTGCCCTCTAACAGTGCAACACATTATCATTGAATGTAAGGGGCACCGGATAGCGCAGTGGGTTAAACCTCTGACTACAATCCTAAGCGGAGCCTGGGGGTCGAGGTCCCGAGTTCGAGATCCGATCAGGCCACGGGCGTTATGATTGTGAATTACAATTGTAATTCTTCGGTGGCTCTGCAGTGCTGCCCAACTGCGTAACAAGGCGGGGCGCTGTGTACTACTGTCTATGGTGGTATGCAGGATAAAGAACCCTTGGGATTTATCGATAAGAGTAGGGGGAAACCCCGGTCCCGGGCCTTCTGTTCTGGCGCCCGTATCACCCGAACGGGTTGGGTGGAGCCGTAAAATCCCAATCACTCAATCATTGAATGCGCTGACTCAGGTGCAAATATTTCAACGTGACATCTATGCATCAATTATTTAACCAAGTACACCCATCTAATATTTTATCCTTCCTGAAGGAAATTGAATTGTTCTTTCTTTTATAACTCCAGTGATTATGAAATCAGTTTTACTCTTGCCACGCTACATCCTAGAGTTCGTTACTCCTTCCGAGCTGTGTCAGCCTTGATTTTAAGTAACTGTTTTCACTTTACTCTTGCGATGTTAGCCTTTTACTATTACCTTCCTCAACAAATCTTTATCATTCAAACCTAGTTGGCACCATACAACACAACCCTGTGTTGGTGTGCCGTACAACCCCAATTTCCTTTCCTTTCCTAGAAACGATACCAAGATTGTCTTACTGTGATCAATAAATAGGGGAAGCATTTTGACAGGTGTGTTAATTAATTATACCACTAATTAGCAGGTGTTCTGGGGATTAATTTTTGAGGCACTACTTCCAAAATTGATTGGTATGACATAAGGACGGTCTGTACCAAATTTGGTGCTATTTCTTTCCGGATTTGCACATGTTGGACCCTAAGCCACGCACAATACCTGTGCCATAGCTACAACACCATACTTAGACTGCTAGTATGTGCTTCAATATTTGAACTTTGATCTTATACATAGTGTGTTCTCTCTGACAAGGAAATTTTAGGTCTCTAATGTGGCGTGTTCTATATTAGGCCGAGAACAATTCTCGTGCTCTGAAGCGTTTTCACCGCTCCTTGTGAATTTAAGTTGATATCACACTTATCACCTGCAAGAGGTTCGTTCGTACCATTCAGTTGATTAGCTATTTGCACCAAGAAAACGAGGTGAAGCACAGATAAAGATATCTAAATCCAAATACACGTAATGAACCATTCGTTCATTGGAATACCATTCATCTACTGTCCGAGGCTTCAATACAGGTAATTAAGTCACGTTATTAAAAAGTAACCCCACAAATAACATATTTTTATGTTAGATAAAAATAATAATATACGCACAGGGGCTTTGGTGGTAATTCTATAACTACATGTAATATAATGTTGAGATGGTTGTCACACGGTGTTGCATACTATCTTTACACTGCATAATGACAGCCAGCTATGGATATGATGCAATCCGTATGATCCACACCAAGCGGTACTGCAGATGGAAGTCTGCATTGCATCATTATAAAAGTGGATGGTCAACTATTCTCTTAAACTGAACTCTGAAAAGACCGAGTTTCTGGTAATTTCGTCAGCCAAGATGTCGCGTAATATTCCTCGCTTGTGCTTACACCCGATTCTCATATCTGATTCGTATATCTGCACCCGTTTCGCTAACGGTATCCGACCGCCACACAGGCACACGTGTGTCGTCGGGACCTGTTAGCTAACGGCTCCCCATCTTCCTATGCAATATGCATGTATAAAAACGGGCCGCGATGGCGCATTGGTAGCGCGCTCGTCTAGCTAAAATGATTAGCTATCAGGACCAGGAATTTATTGCTATGTATAAATATAATAGTATAACATTAATAACATTCGAACCCAGAACCCTCTGCACGCTAATCAAGCGCGCTTCCATCGCGCCACCGCGGCCTGTGATACGCAATATCAATAAGTATAACTGTTTGATTTTATTATAGATTTCTTTTTTGAAAAAAAATCTATATATCGCTCTGTTTGTCTGTCTGTTTGTCTGTCTGTCTGTTTGTCCGTCTGTACCGATATTTCTTGGCTCGATAGCTGCTTGAATAAACGGGCGAATAACACCAAATTACACAGGGGCAAGGACATTTTGGTTTCCTATCTCTCATTGAAACTTTGAGGTCAAAGGTCAAAGGTCAAGGTCACAGTGAATTATTGAAGTTTGAAACGGGGTTGGCCCTAGCTCATTTATTATTTGAGCTACGGCTTTGTAGTTTACACCAAACGATTTAGTGCAACGAGATGTACAACAAAACACATCGCTATAATGGCGCTGGGATGCACCGTTCTTGCGTAATCTTGCATAACGGTAATTACGAAATATTCAAAGGCTATTGATAAATTTCATCATATTTGTTAGTGTTTACTCTATACCCATTTTGAGGCGATGCTTAGCCTTTTCGGTGTCTTGATCTGAAGATCTTGGTCCAGCGGCAAAGTCTCGAGCTCACACGCAGGATTCTCGAGTTCGAATCCCTCCTAGCGAATTTTTTTTTCATCTTGACTTATTTCTGCTCTTAAATTTTCTTTTCATTTCTGAATATTTGTAAAATTTCAAGGAAGACAGGTTCTACCATTGAATTATTATAAAAATATTACTTATTACTACTTATAACTCTTGCTCTTTGCTTGAGGTGCGTTATGTTTTCTCTAGTTTTTGGTTCTGTCAAAGTGCGTTATGTTTCTCTTTAATTTTTCCTCCTTTGGTGAAGTGCGTTATGCTTCCCATTTTCGCTCTCATAATAATTAATGCGATCGTATCTAAGTGCGTTACTGATCTTTTGGAAGTGCAAAAAACACAGAAATACACACGAATGATGCTAATGGCATGGCCCATCTATCATTGAAGTTTTGATCCACCGTAACTCTTAATTACTTAGTAATCAACTTTTTTATTTGTGTCTCGAACTACGTGCATTTACCTTAGTCACGCTACAGCTGTCACGCTGTGTCGATATGCAGATTAACGGAATTGAGATTCTCAATTATGTAAAATGCAGAATTATTGTTGCTTAAAACAATATCCCTGCAATACTCATACATTAAGTGAATTGAAGTTTAGTGACAAAAAACGCACTTGCTCATAAAATGGTCAACTATAGGAATCGAATGCGATCAAACGAATTTGTAAACGCGCTCTACTAAAAGCACACTCTTATTTTCTAGATTCTCAGGAAGGAGCATTCGTTTTACTAAACAGCCTGGAAAATACACATACTCGTTTCCGTGGATTTATACGTCATTGATTAGTCGTATTTCTGACATTCTACGATAATAATACCTTTAAATCAGTTAACTTAGTTTGAAAGCTATTTTCTCATGATTTCAGCGCGTTCATTCATTATATTCGTAACAACGCACGGTCCCTGTTGTCCCGAAAATAGTGTGAACAGCCGCTTTAGCGTTATATCACGAGCGTCCAAATATGTGGTTATATAGGTGGTTATTCGGACGCCCATGCATACGTATGCAAATAAGGGGTTTTTAATTTGTTAGTGCGAAAGCTAAATTGAATAACTTCGAACGTGGATTTATGCGTCATTGATATGTCGCATTTCGGACATTCTACGATAATATGTCTTAAATCACATGCGTCCGATTGTTGAATCGGTATGTCACAATCATAGAGCACCAATCCTTGCTTGAGGTGCGTTATGTTTTCCCTAGCGTTGATTAATTATATAATGAGCGCTGTGAGTTGTGAGACTGACGTTATGATTCTGATAAACTCAAAGGTCGATTTTTTTTTCAACTTTTTTTATCAAAATCTTTTTTTATTTGAATTTTTTTCTTTTCTGGGCTACGGCCTTCTCCGAAAAAAAATCTGTATTTCAGGCTTCGACTGATTTCTTGTTTAAATGTCATAACGCATACCCCTTTAATCGACGTATTTTACTGATAACATATCGGTATAATTATGTTCTCTTAATATTGTTTCATATGTTTTATAGACAAATGTGCGATAATATAGCATTTATCGGGCATTGAAAAAGGCCCTCAATCTTACAATGGCCCTCTTACAAAGGCCCTCAATCTTACAATGCGCAAAACAGAGAACAACACAAGTTTTGCCGTTATGATAATCATTATTTTTAATTCGCGCAGAATCTCTTTGATAGAAAAAATTCCTTCATAAGATTCAACCTTGACATTGGAGTGAATTCAAAACACGGCGGGTCTAGACTAATAATGTAATATCTGCGAATTACCGTTCTAGTGGCTCGCAAGCCTCCGGGATTTTTTCAGAATCTGCGACGAATTGATATTGATGCTTCATTCAATCACTGGGCATAGTTTGGCGATGAAACCTCGTCTCGCATGCATGATACCCAGTGGCCAGTACCCACCACGTACCACAGGGAGTCTTACCAGTGGGCTCTGGATACATGAAATGCCTGTGCAGCCTTCTAGACAGTATAGAATAATATGATATTATATATATAGACAGAAAGCATTCACGTTTACATCAAACGATTTAATGCAACAAGATGTACAACAAAACATATCGCTATAATGGCGCTGGGATGCACCGTTCTTGCGTAATCTTGTATAATGTTAATTACGAAAAACTCAAAAGACCGATATCTCGGTTGTTATGCAATCTGTGGCATTAAAATTAACACAGTAAATTGCTAGCATTTACATCTTACACATACTAAAGTTTTAATCAATTACATTAAAGTACAAGGTCATGGTGGTAATTAACGCAATTAACTGCGTAATTTGATGATTATTGCGAATTTTGTAAATTTTAATGTTTTTCTAATCGAGTACAGCGTGGCCTGTCTTGTACTCAAAGGAAATGATCAATTTCATCATATTTGTCAGTACGTGTTTACTCTATACCCATTATGAGGTGACATGCCTTTTCAGCATCTTGATCTGAAAATCTTGGTCCAACGGCAAAGTCGCGGACTCCCACGTAGGAGTCCCGAGTTCGAATCTCATCCTTGTCAATATTTTTTCATCTTAATATTATGTTTATTTTTTAATTTTCTTGTCTTTGGAAAATTCGAGGAAGACTGGTTTCACAATTGATTTATAACTGCCTTAATTACTCAGTCATTAACTTTTTTATTTGTGTCTCGAACTACGTGCATTTGCCTCGGTCACCTTAGAGCTGTATCAATTTTTGAAAATGCAGAATTATTGTTGTATTGGAAAATACACATACATGTACTCGTTTCCGTGGATTTATACGTCATTGATTAGTCGTATTTCTGACATTGTACGATAATAATACATTTACATCAGTTAACTTACTTTTAAGCAATTATTCTCATGATTTCAGCGCGTTCATTCATTATATTAGTGACAATGCACGGTCTCTTGCGTTCCGAAATTGTTGTGAACAGCAGAATTAGCGTTATTTCACAAGCGTCCAAATATCTGGTTATATACTCTACACTGGACAATACATTCGCGTCCGATGGAGCTCTGCACACACCCCTCGATTCCCAGCAACTAATGGTGTGAAACAAGGTGGGGTCCTTAGTCCTCTCTTGTTCTCTATCTATCTTGATCCCTTGCTGAAGCGACTGACCACATCAGGTTTTGGATGTCGGATTGGATCTTCATACTGATTACTGTGGTGCCCTAGCATACGCCGACGATGTGGTCCTGATGGCTTCGACGATATTCGCACTCAACCATGAGCTGGAAACATGCGCTAAGTTTGCAGCAGAATACAATGTCAGCTTTAATGGCAGAAAGAGCAAATTCATTCCCCTGCTCCGGGAGCGTCAAACGACCACTCGCCCTCCGTGCATCAGCTTCATGGGATCTCTGATTGAATTGGTGGACACCGACAAGCATCTTGGCGTCACTATTGGCAGTCACTCAAGAAGACATGGTGAAGGCAGCAATCATGGACTTAAACAAAGGAAGCGGAATTATGCGGTCACACTTCAAATTATGTCTATGAACGTGTGATATGCGATTTGCAACACCCTCTGTAAAGCTTGCATTGTATTGTGCTTGAAGAAAATGACAAATTTCATCATATTTGTCAGTGCTTAGTTGTAACCCATTTTAAGGCGACACTTCATCTTTATCTGAAGATCTTTGTCCAGCGGCAGTGAAAGCGTCTTGAACATTTGATCTTTGTCCAGTGAGTCCCTGACTCACACGCAGAATTCAAATCCCTCCCCGTTATTTAAATAAAAACATATTTTTATTCTTAAATTTTCTTGTCATTTCGCAATGTTTGGACAATTTCAAGGAAGACTTGTTTCCAACATTGAATTATAAAATGTGCATTGTGATTTGTGAGACTGACGTTATGATTTTGAATACTCAAAGGCTGATATCTCTGTTGTTATGCAAGCTGTGGCATTGAAATGGGTACACTGGCGAATGTCGGAAGGTAAAATATTCCATAGTCTCACAATGCGATTAAAATATGATGATTTAAAACATTCCGTGCGGACAGATTGTGTAGATAAGTTTTTCATTTGTAGAACGGAGGTCACGTGACGAGTTGTTAAAAACGATTTCAGAACTAAAATCTACGTGAATAAAACCATGTATAATTTTAAAAAAGAATAAAAGGTCATTCATCTCTCTCCTAAAGCAGAGTGGTGAAATTATTAAATCGGTGCAACGTTGTGAGACTTGCGTTATGATTCTCACATACTCTATCGTATTTTTTTATTATTCATAACGCACTATAAATTTTGTGTTATCCATATTTCATAACGCATTTTTCAAGTGATATAACGATCGAATCCCTATTCTTTCAACGTACAGTAAAAGCTCGTTACAACGACATGTTTGGTTTCAGGCAAATCGGTCGTTGTAACGAATTTGTCAGTGTAATGAATTTGGCCCATAACGCACCAACTGACCGTCATGATGGTCACTCCATAATTGCCTATTGGTTTACTGTATGTAGTGTTACCTAGCATGCATACTGTGTTGTAACAAGGAAGAACAATTTTATGGATTTCAAGGATAGTTTAGGCCTTACATATTTATTTCTTGAAGAAATCAAACATTATTCTTTCATAAGCAAAAGCTGTGAACTCACACCTCGAGCGCTCGCTCTGTCGCCGGAGTTCATTGAATATTCATAGAGTATTTTTCTGATAATCGGCAACGATCAAAGGACTTTTATCTTTTGTAATCAAAACAAACAATAACGTTTTGAAAGCCGACAAAGGCGACCGCGGGAGATGTGCATTTTGCTCTCTGTGTTCAGCGTCGGCGTTCAGAGCTTTAAACCTTTCATCTGAGCTGTTTACCAACAAACCAATGAATTGAATCTTTGATATTTTTACCAAGGCTTAGGCAAAAATTGCAACAATAAAATGCCGACCAAAATCCGAACTTTAATTTATGTGAGTCGTCCGTCGTGGGTCAGTGAACATCGGAGACAGTCGCGTGTCATTGAACATGAGCGACCTCAAGGCGACGGCCTGTCATTGTAATGAGCTAGTGTTCAATGTTATAGGCACATTTGTTTGGCGTTTTGCCTGTCAGTGTATCGGGCTTTTAACATTGTGGCAGATCGGTTTCGACCAAAAAGCTGTCGATAAGTGAATTTGTCAGTGTAATGAGTGTCGTTGTAACGAGCTTTTACTGTAAATGTGTTTTGTCATTTCCGTGTTCAGCCTTGAGCGATAAATTGTTTTGTTTTATGTATACCA
>KB312107.1:39861-54238 GCA_000328365.1 Capitella teleta | reverse complement strand
CATCTATATGACCTTCCCTTTGGAGAATCATTGTCTAGTGGAATAGCATAATTCAATTAATCACTCATCATCACACAATCACATGTCCCAAACTGCTATCAAACGGAGGTTGCTAAATCTTCTAAATAAAGCAGACACCTGTGGCTGGCCAGATGTACGTCCAGTTGACGGAGATGAATTACAAACACTTAGATGAACCTTTGTCTCAATTTTATCATTAACATTGTGTGTTCATGGAAGCAAAAATCGAGTGTAATGTTGAATTCTGCTGTGAAGAGACATAGCAACCACCCTTAAAGATGTTTTTCGTGACATCCATGGCGCATGCTTTTTGGCTTGGATTCCATCTCAGATAGATCCAATGCACATTTACTCAGCTCCCTATTGCCTACTCTTTGGAGAATTTGGTGTCTTGTGGGATAGGACAGTTGAATAAAGCTTTTCGCATCGAGGAATCACATGTCCCAAACATACCAAATAAGAGAAGTTGCACGGTCTTATAAAGAAACCAATCACTTGTGGATGCCCAGCTGGATGTCCAGTTGGCAGGGATAGATTGCCATTTCTTAGATGAAACTTCTTTAATTGATTCTGTGTGAGTGTGGGGAGCACTGTATGCAGATATCAAGTGTAATGTTGAATTCTGCTGTGAAGAGACATGGCAATCACCCTTAAAAATGGTTTTTGTGACATCCCTGGCGGCATGTTTTTTTTTTTGCCTGGATACCTCCTCAAATAGATCAAATGCACATTTCTTCACCTCTCTATTACCTACTTCTTTGTAGAATTCGGTGTATTGTAGAAAAAGCATAATTCAATTCATAATTCATCATCACAGAATCACACGTCTGAAACATGCTATCTAAGGGAGGTTGCTAAGTCTTCTAAATAAAGCAGACACCAGAGGCTACCCAGATGTATGCCCAGTTGACAGGGATGGATTACTAACACTTAGATGAACCTTTGTCTCAATTTTATCATTACCATTGTGTGTTCATGGAAGCAAAAACCGAGTGTAATGTTGAATTCTGCTCTGAAAAGACATAGCAACCACCCTTAAAAATGTTTTGTGACATCCATGGCGGCATGGCTTTCTGCCTTGATTCCATCTCAGATAGATCAAATGCAGATTTCCTCAGCTCCCTATTGCTTACTCTTTAAAGAATTTGGTATCTTGTGGGTATAGTATAATTCATTTAATCGTTCGTCATCACAGTATCACATGTCCCAAACATACCAAATAAAAGAAGTTGCTAGGTCTTCTAATGAAACCAATCACTTGTTGAAGCCCAGCTGAATGTCCAGTTGGCAGGGATAGATTGCCATTTATTAGATGAAACTTCTTCAATTGATTTTGTGTGAATGTGTGGAGCACTGTATCTAGATATCAAGTGTACTGCTGAATTCTGCTGTGAAGAGACATAGCAATCACCCTTAAAGATGGTTTTTGTGACATCCATGGCGGCATGGCTGTTTTTTTCTGGATTCCATTTCTGATAGATCAAATGCAGATTTACTCAGCTCCCTATTGCCTACTCTTTGGAGAATTTGGTGTCTTGTGGGATAGGACAGTTGAATAAAGCTTTTCTCATCAAGAAATCACATTTCCCAAACATACTAAATAAGAGAAGTTGCTAGGTCTTCTAAAGAAACCAATCACTTGTGGATGCCCAGCTGGATGTCCAGTTGGCAGAGATAGATTGCCATTTCTTAGATAAAGCTTTATCAGTTGTATTTGTGTGACTGTGCGGAGCACTGTATGCATAAATGTAGAGAAATGCTGAACTTTGCTGTGAAGAGACATAGCGTTCACCCTTTAAGATGCTTTTTGTGACATCCATGCAAGCATGCTTTTTGCTGATTGTGGGCCCATGTAAGCAAAAACCAGGCGGATTGTTGAATTAAGCTAGGTAAAGGCATAGCAATCTTTTTGATGACATCCATTCTGGCATGCTTTCCTGACTGGAATTACACCGTTCTTAATAATATATTTTGCGCCCCCGAGGGTAAAAGTCAACGAGAATAAAGAATTCTGCTCTGAATAGACATAGCACTCTTCGTTAAAGATACCTGTTTGGAAATTTAAGCTGTTCATTCCGATTCTATGTCGCAAAGGTAATATCTTCCTATATTTCATGTCACAAACCTTTTTCTTTTCTATATGTCACAATATTCCCATCAAAAGTCTAAAATTAACTAAATAATAAATATTCGTGATTTATGGGCATCACTTTTAGCACTTTGATTGATTTTGCGCTATATAAAAATGAATAACTTACACTTATTAATCTTTAAGCAGTGATTGTGTGTCGGTAATTCCCTAACAAAGGGAGAAGTAGGATTTGATTTTTAGTAAAATATAAAAGCGAGCATTGAACCACGCATGACACGTAACTTTTTTTCCCTCTCTGGTGTTTTTCGATATGTTCTGCTTGAGCGACTTCTTACAATAAAAAAGTCTTGTGAATTTATTCAATTTAGTTTGAGGTTGACATGGTTGAGTAGTCTTTGTATGAGGTGCACGGTGTTCCGTCTTCGCCGTATATGCGTTTGTGGAAAACAAACCCAACCCAATATAGCAACGCATCTTTCTATACAGGGTGATTCAAAAGTCTATTCACATTATAATTAATTGGTTGTTCAAGCGGGAAAAAATGTGAAAAAGGGCAAAAAAAGATTAGCATCGCTCGTCGAGCGAGACTTAGCGAGTATAGAATACGCATGTTTACGACGAATGGATATGAATACGTAATATAATAAGGCCGCGACGACACAGCTTGGTTTTGTAGTAATCATGAAATTATTTGGAGAAGAAAACTAAGATATAAGACATGACTATCTTGGTAAGAGGCTACTGCAACTATAAATGATGATGATGATCAATACGGGGTACATAGCGCGGCATCTTTGTAACAGCAAAAGTAACATTGAAAATTCCTCAATCCCCCACGGGAGGACACAGCATTCAGTATCATGTATCCTCTCTGGGGATTGAGCGTAGCCCAAACATCACCCAAACAGGACATCGGATACTGAATGCTCTATTTTATTGAGGAGACACGGAATTTATACGATATATGGTGGATGAAATCATGAATATAGTGATGGAGTAATGAGAGTAAGTTATAGTTCAGAGTAGAATATCGCAATGAGATGCTGTGATCGAGCTAATAGCCTGCCATATGTGATCTTCACACGCTTATAGATATGGAAGTTAGCTTTTATATAAACAAGAGTAAACATCTGTCGCCTATAATTGAGCCACTCGCAATTTCACACGAATTATAATACGCACACCCATCGGATATAAAATTAAAACTATAATGCAAGTAACGATACAGAAGAAATTAAACAGCCCAAATTTGCTAAAAGAATATTTATTTGTACAAACTTTGAGCGGTATGGGTTCGCCGAAACCGGAATCTCCGATAAACGAGTGAACGAATGACAGAGTTGCCGTTGCAAAGGGACACACATAAGAACTACCATCCACGATCGATGTCAGATTTGGTTTGTATGTAAGCATGCATGATCAGCTTCTTAGGTAACATATAATTGTGGTAGAATGCAAGTGCATGTAGGCCTACACCGACAATTTCATTTGTTCTGCAAGTACCCAATGATATAGAATAAATGCACTAAACTTCCAGATGGATGACCTCTACACTGCTAACTTTTGTTCATGCATTAAGGCGCCTGTTCATTGATATCATAGAGGAAGAAAACATATCCCACCTCTGGTTACATATATCAGCCTGAAGAATTTTCGGAGGGGTTATATCAAGGAGTCCAGAATCTAGATACACACAAAAAAGTACAGGAGAGATTTAAGTCTGATAACAGGTCAAGAAGCCAACATAGTTCTGGCCACTTAGCTTACCGGCGTGTTGGTGTTTCAAAGACATACGTTGAAATGTTTGTGGATGCATGTGAACAGGATATAGCGATCCATCCGGTGATCGATATCTGATACAAGGTTTTCTGGATAACGTTGGTCCTTGGCACTGGTCCCCAATTCGACATTCCCGCTTCGAACATCCGGTGACATGTGGTAATGCGCTGATCATCCCTGAAATGTAGCACATGTAGGTGTATACTGAATAACAAAAGAAATTACGCAATTTTTTTATTTATTATATTACGGGCTAAAAAAAAAGTATGATCAGTTGCATGTGTCCTGAATGATGGTCATTCAACGAATTCCCGAAAAGAACAGAAAATATGTGCTTGGTTGGACAACAATTGAGATAACAAAGAACGTTGTTCATTAATTCCAGATATCTCACAAAATCATCAACATTAGTAATTCTTTCTTCGACGATTACCGAGCTGTTTGCCATCTTTCGTTCCTCGATCCCTCGTCTACGCTCATTGGGAGGAAGGCGCGCAATGATGCTGTTCCGTGCTGATGTGCAGCATCCTTGTCGATTCCATGTAGCCCAGAAACTCCAACTTTCGATTAATCAATCTTGGATAGATACTCAACACATTCTAATCATATATCGAATGCAAATTTAGTTTGTGATATACCCTATAATATAGGCTTTACGAAATGTGTATACAATTTTTTTTTTTTTTTTTTTTTTTTTTTTTTGCTCAGTATTAAACACTTAACATCTTTCAGTGTCTCCATGAGTCACGTGACTAAGGGGAATTCACATTCTGTACTTTCACTTCCACAAGATTTTCAACACTAAACATATTCCGATGTTTCCATCGTTTAGATGAAGACATGGGGTTTCATGTATATTACACGATTCAATCAATCCAAAATTAGTATCAATACAATACTACGCATGCCCTAAGCACATACAACCAGTGCACACCTTTCCAGCATCACATATCTACTCAAACATAAATCCCTATCTCCCACTGTACTGCAGCTACGAACATGGGTTTTCATGTATATTTCATGATTCAATCAATCCAAAATTAGTATTTATAATATATAATATATACCTTATAATATATTATATTATATATATATTATATATATTTAACACGAAATTGATGTGCAAATTATTCGCAGATGCTCAGCATCAGAGTCAAACCGGGCGAACTTTTCATTTCTTGCAAGTTAAATTTACACGCATGGGTGAACTATTATAGGTGTGCCAGAGTTCACTGCGCTCGATCATTTTGTGTCTGATAGAAATGCTTTCGCCAAAACTACTGTGGCTTTTCTTCTTCTTCTTTTTTATTATTTTTTTATTTTTCTTCTTTTTTTTTTTTTTAACGCCGTCTAACATCCGTTTCTTTACTTGGTAGCTGAATGGTTGAAGGACACCAGTCAATGACGATGTGAATATATTGATTGCAATCACTTCAAGCGCATGACTCGGAGAACCTAGTAAATATATTAAGCACCGCATCTCGTTGGAATTCGTGCCTGCAGCTACCGTTGAGATTCACATCCACGCGATCGTTCATTATACGTGTATACTGTTAACGAATACAATATCTGATTAATTATCTGCTGACTTCGCCTTCATACTTTCCTGCATTGTTCTGATCATCAATCTCTGTGCCGACGCCTTTGAATTTACCCGACATAATTAAGGTATGGAAGGGGGGGGGTGGTCTCTCTACACTGGTTGATCCATAATCCTGTTAACAGTATAATTATGTGGATTTTTCAATATTGCGTAAATTGTTACAAAACTTCCTCTTTTTTTCTCAAACTGCATTCTTTACCCAACATAATTATCATTTACGGTTACAGTAGCCTCTATAAGATTATTTCCAGTTAACAAAGCTTAGCTTGTTTTAACTTTATTAACGCTATATCTATTGTTTTACATATTTAATGAGCGAGGAAACAAATAAATGCTGACTTTCGTGAACAGTTTATATTTTTCGTGCAACAATCTGCAACCTGCCGACCCCATATATACAGAGTGGGAAAATCACTTAATTCCTTGCTCATTCATGCAAGAATCGTTCTGTTGGGTGTTCTAGAGTCTGAACACTGGCCATTTGTACATTTCGCTCACAGAGCCAATGAGATCGTTATGTTATTGAGGATTCAGGATGATCGTCGGTTACAACTTGTGAAACTAGTCATCTAAGATAGGCCAACCAAATGCCGTATGAATATGCGGAATATGGTTTGCCATATGCAGTTCGTCTGTCCTTAAGAAAAATCACCTTTCACCAATAATAATATTACAATAGTCTTCTAATTTTCACATGAATGCATCACAAAACATCCATACTTATAGTCAAATCTCACGTCAATAGTTGTTGACTTCACAATACGTATACATGTAATCAGTTTTTAACTTTCAGTGCGACGCCGGTCTGATGCCACGAAAGGCCGGCAAATTTCAACCGGAGCGTCGGGGATGCTGATACTGCGCGATGTTGATTTTCAATAGCCATATCCCATGACTAAATGACCCCGATCGCCGGTGACTCCGCCCTGCCGTATCAGGCCCATAATGAGTCCACGCTATATAACATTTTAGATGCCCGGGTTACCTTACAATTTTCACGCAAATAATCCGCCAAATATAACAGCATCCATGCAGTAGTCTGCATTTTTTGTTGGGGCTACAACAACCGAACTAGACAATGTAAACAATCTGCAACCTGCCGACCCCATATACAACTGTATATCATACCAATTATTCTTGTTGTTTTCTCTGTGTGTCTGTGTGTTTTTGTTTTTGTTTTTTTGTTTGTTTGTTTGTTTTTTGTTTGTTTGTTTGTTTTTTTTGTTGTTGTTGTTGTTTTTTTGTTTTTTTTTAATCAGGCCGGAGTCGCATGCGAATTTTAAATCGGATTACTTGTAGTGGAGTCAACGACTATTGACGTGAGATTTCATTAGTATGAATGTTTTGTGATGCGTTTCTGTGGAAATTAGAAGTCTATTGTAATATTATTGTTGTTGAAAGGGGATTTTTCATAAGGTTGGGCGAGCTGCATGTATATGCATGGCACACCACAAGCGGCATATTCATGTGACATTTGATTAGCCTAATGTCTTATGTAGTCTTTTGTTCATATAACATTTGAAAGTCTGAAACACTATGAATATAATTTGATGCTGTGGATATTTCTCACGAGTCTTTGTTTTTCTATGTTTATGTCAATAGAGGGAGGTACTTCTTGGTTGAGAACATCGGCATTCGAGATGGACGGCGACCAACGGGTTCCGGTCGTCCTTCTCAGGCCTCTTTGCCGTGACATTTGCCTGCATCGCCTTTATGACACACGGGATATTCACAGGTGAGAGCGTTTACCATACGTCTTGCCATAGGCCTACACCTAACCGGGATGTGCAAGCTAGACAAGCACCGTATGCAATCCTTAGTTGTAAACTACGTAATTGCAAACTACTATCGTGTGCAATATGCATAAAAGCAATCCACAATACAAACCATTGAAGTACAGGGTGTTTCAAAAGTACATTTACAAGTAATGGGGAATTTTTCAACCTTGTGTAAATTGTTACAAAAATGTTCTTTTCTCTATAACCGCGCTATGTACCCAATACAATTATCATTTATAGTTACAGTAGCCTCTTATCAAATATATTTAATCAAATTGAACATCATTTAATAATGCTAAAATATGATAAGAAGCATCTCGCTAGCCACAAAAGAAAAAAAAAAGAAAAAAAAAATTCTTTCCCGATGATGCTTTGTTATTGTAAACAAAGTTTTGCGCAACTTTTCGTCAATGCTTGAAATCTTATGACGACTAACTACAAAAATGATCACAGTTAATTGATTATTTAAACGATATAAAGTAGCATAAACAGTGCTCATCAAGTGAGGTGAATGCGCCTGATTGCGAAGATCATAAATGAAAATTAAGCGATTTAGGACGCTGCGTCGTAATTTCGTAATTATCGATTTTTTTAAAGAAAACAACCAAAATAAAAGTGATAATTGTAAAGATAAGAGGCTATTGTAACTATAAATGATAATTATATTGGGGTACATTAATTGAGCGGTTTTAGAGCCAAAAGGCTGTCATGATATCGTGAAAGCAACGATTTACCGTTATTTCATGTTCATTTCGCTGTCAATGCTACATTCATCACTCATGCGGTAATGTGTGAAATTTGCTGAATTACACTTCACGGAGGTCCGCATATGAAAAAGACGGGAATAAAATCCGCTTAAAGTAACATATATCACATCTGCCGTTTCCAATCTTTCCTCTGAACTGATGCGGTCATTTCGCTCTTACGAAGAATTTGCATGAATCGTTCGGCTTCTCCATTGGCTTTTGGCCAAAGAAGAGTAGCTTTCCTGTGAGTGCAACCGTTGGACTCATGGAATTGTCTTAATTTCTGACTGGTAAATTGTTGTCGGTTGTCCAATTTGCACACAAACTGAACTCCAAACGTCGAGTACACCTTATCAAGCACTGGTATCACTGTGTCTGCAGCAGTAGGTGACACGATCTCCACCACAAGAAATCTAGAGTATTCATCAATGAACACCATGTAGTGACTCCATCTCTACATTAATTCTTGGGGTTGGTAGCACGGATTCCAAACGGATTCGGAATAATGAGCACGACGTCTGATTGCTTCATTGTGACTTTATTTTACCTTATAAAATGTTCAAAATAGTGCTGGTCAAAAATAACAACGAGATTCCGAGGTTCCTTGGTGGTGCCTGCAGGGTCTTGTGTTTTGTGTCGGAGAGAGAGAGAGAGAGAGCGAGAGAGAGAGAATGCAAGTGTGAATGTGATTTATACTAGATTTTTTGTTTTTGGTGAAGCCTCGTTACTTTTAACATGTATTCCAATGGCCAAAGCCATTGCGTGAATCGGACGGGAAAAGAGCCTTCATGAAATATACGGGGCAAAGGTTAATCTGCATATGATTCCAGACGACGCGCTCGTCGGCGTCCGTTTCAGCGACTGTATAATAATATCGGCGCACCAAACACAGTGGAATCGATTCATTTAGTTTTAATCAAGCGAGAGAGATGAGACCGTTCGTATGCCTCTTCTGTGCAAGAGCTTATATAAGCATATCGGTAAAGCCCATTTAATCATATCATAATAAAGCATCATGTAAGTCTTTATTAATGGGGATTGGAGTCCAGAAATCGACAGAGATTTCCTACGGCTTGGGTGTGAAAAGAATTGGCCTTGGCCTACATTATTCTTCAAAAACCCTGTTTTATGGAGCATTCATCCTTACATTTAACTCTGCTACAAGTAGAACTCAATAGTCAATAAAATGTGTTTACTGTCAGGGGCATCGGCAAGGAATTCACTCAGGATGTAACCAGTTATATATGCTTACAATTCACGAGTGTAACCCCTATATGCCGTTTGGGCGTCGACCTCCGACCTCCATCCAGACAGGTGGCATAAGGTTGCGATCAGGCCTTCAAGCTGGGTGAACTACTCCCTGTATCTCGGAGAAATAGGGAGTAATTTTATGTACGGCTCCACAAGAAAAGTGAATCAACCCAGTGTGCATTGCGACAAATTGAGAATCTTAATAAAATCGATATTTCGCTAGGTATATCTTTGCATGGAAAGCTTTAGGCGAGTTTTCAGGTTGTGGAACATTCTGTTTTAGGTTCTTTGGATAAATATCTTCTGAAGATCTGGCCTTACTACTATGAATACATGTATGTTTTATTTTCACTTTTTCAGTTATTCAGAGGAACCTAACATGAAAAATTTCACGTTTCTTCAGAAGTCAGGTAGGGTCTCCAATAGAGGGAGTTGGAGGAGATGGAGCCATCTTTCCAGCAAAAACAACTCTGGTGAGTTACATCGCATAGAGTGTTATGTCACTTTTCAAGCCATCATTTGCAGGTAGCGACTCCCAAGGATTTACGGCAGCATCACGCGGCAGAAGAAGAGGCCTCTTTAGAGGCCAAAGAAAACTGCGTGGGATTTGTCAAGCTAAACTAGATGGTGCTATCTTCAAAGGAACCTCTGCTTGTAGAGGAAATAAACGCGGCGAAGGACGGGTAAGGATTTTTTTCCCTATATTATCCTTTCACTATGATGTTGTTGCTGTTTAATAGGGATTGAAGAGGAATGTTGTGAAAAAAACAAATCCTCCAATTGAAACAGAAACCAAAGTACTTCTTCAAATTATTGATTCATCCCTTCTGGAATCGGGAATTGCAGACAACAATGACAAAAATGAAGATTCACATCGAACCTTGTATGCCGAAGATGATGAAGTCCACGTAAGTCATATTCTGTTGTTGTATTTTTGGTATTTCTCTAGCTCAGTGGATTTTTTTTCCAGAAAAAAAACTCAAGTACTGGTTCAAAGTATTCTTCTGGTCAGTCCGTTCTGGATTCAAGTGTTGAGTTAAGCGATCATTATTTGCAAGAGTCGCTGGCTAAGGATAATCGAAAGTTTGATATTGAGAGTGAAAGAGTATCTCCTGACCTTCCCCTCATTTCCGGACATTCCGATGAAGAAATAGAAACCGATGGCGGATGTCAGAAGCAAGTTCTGAGAGAGAGAATTCTCAAAAATACTCGTCCATATAAAGATGCTGAAGCTAAAGAGAAAATCGTTTTTACAGAAAGGCAGAGGATTTCAGCCAAACATCAAAAGAAAATTTATAAGTATACGGCTCCAAAGAATGGTCCTTCAAATGGGGAAACTCAGAGATTCATTCCTGGAGGAGACAATATCCGTCAAGAAGCAAACAAATTCTTACATGAAGAAACACCTGCTACAGCGGTGACAAAAGTTTTGAATGTTGAAGAACTTGAAGATGAGGATAGCGTTTTATTGACAGAGAAGACTAAGAATGTTCCAAATGGTGTGTCAGAATCTATCAGTGATGAAAATTGTGAGGCTTTGGTCGACATACTTATGGATTCTTCTCGTGAGAGCCAAAATCGAGTGAAGGAATCTCTCGAGATTTCCACCGTTCAAAAAAGCAAAAAGATGATCAAAATGTTGACAATGTCTGATAACGCAAGCCATATTGAAATTGTTGAGAGAAAAAGATCTGCATCTAGGCCGGCGTCCCTTAGTAAATGCAAGCCTTGCAAAGTTGTCCTTGTAGACATCATCAAATGCCTTGAAGCCAGTCTGACTCAGAAGGTCCAAACTTGGGAAGAAGAGACGAGTTCTATTTTGACTCGTCTGCACATCCACCAAAGCTCTCCTTCTTTTTCAGCTGAACCACCCAGCAAGAAAGCAAAGCAGTCACTAGCAAAAATGGACCATGAAAAACAGTACCTCAACTGCATAGAGGATCAGTCAAATCTGGAAGTCAAGTCATTCTCACTCAAAACAACTTTCCTGAAAAAATGGGAAATCATAGAATCGGATCTGGTTGCCATTGCTCTTTCGTTGGACAAAGACAAGGAAATTGCTCGCAGTAACCAAATAAGTGTTCTGAAATTAGCAAGGGAAACTGTGGAGCCACCCAAACATCTACTTGGAATCGACCCTGCGTCGAATAGCTCTAAAGATAAAGGACCTAAGGAATCCAAATATTCTGCAGCTGACAGCGACCAAGCAACTGTTCTGAAAACAACGGCAGTCGTGGAGCCACCGAAAGATCTGGTTACCATGGTTCCTGCGTTGGATAGCTCCAAAGATAAGGAACCATGGAAATCCAAAGAACCAGCAGCTGACAGCGACCAAGCAACTGTTCAGAAAGCAATGGCAGTCGTGGCGCCACCGAAAGATCCGGTTGCCATCGTTCCTGCGTTGGATAGCTCCAAAGATAAGGAACCATGGAAATCCAAAGAACCAGCAGCTGACAGCGACCAAGCAACTGTTCTGAAGAGAGGAATCGAAGTTCATGCGACAAGCGAACACAAAGGAATCCCCCCATTACAGTTAATAAAGAAGAGAGCTGACATCGATGAGGAACTGCACTTCATTCGAATCGAACAATTTGAAAAGACTGGTCATACGATGGTCTCTCCATCTCTCCCTGAGGAGCAATATACAGACAGAACAAAGTCTATATTTGACACATCCATAAAAAGGGACTTAGACAATCGCTATACTGTTGCACCTCAGGTTAAATACATTCCTGAAGCAAAAAATCTTCATATAAATGATAAACATGAAACTATGGATAAAGAACCTGTTGTAGACAGAAGGAGAAGGAAAACTAGGGATCGAGAGAAAGCAGCTAAGCTTCATGGTATTGATACAACCAGGCGCTATTATCAATGCAAGTACTGCACATTCTTTACGAACTACTACCAAATTATCATGAAACATACTTCTACGGACCATTTAAAATACCAAGATATTATGTGCACATACTGCAATTATAAGCTGGTGGACAACGCGCAAATCAAATTCCACTACAACACCCAGCATCCAGGCAATCCTGTCAATGTTCGTTTCTCTAAAGCCTTCACCACTATCAATCCTCGAAAGCGATCTTTTGATACTTTCAACACCAAAGGTGAGAATTCTCAACTCAGTGGTATGGGAAGTGAATTAACTGTCAGTGAACGTTTTCTGTCTGTTCCTAAGACTCCAGTCGTGGATAACGAGCGTTCAACAACACCAACTGACGTGGTTGCCTGTGAGGCCCAAATTCGGAAAAACAAGCGGTCTCTGGCTTCCAAAGATCCTTCTCTTGGGCTTCCTGTTCTCGGTTGTTTACTTGATGATGAGCATAGCTCTATCACAACGGAACAAGAGCCAAAAACATCACCCAAGAACCGCAGAGAATTACCGGCATGCAAAAGCTTTTCTGGAAGAAAGTCTGTTTCCCTATCACCGGCTGGAGACGATCAATCGAGAATGATGTCTGATGTCCCTAGACATCACGTGAAAATCGAAAATTTTGCGGTGGATTTTGCTTTAACGAGTAAAGAGTGTCATTCTAAAAAACATATACTTCACCAGGTGCAGAACAGTGAAGAGACGACTGTGGCAAAGCCTGCCCATGGGGTGGATATTCATGAAGAGCATGTGTTGTTAAGTGAAGGAGGGCAGCAAAATGAAGAGAGAACCCCTCCAATTGCTTTCAAGATCGGCATCATCGGTCAGGATGAAAAAGCAGTTACACAACCGACTACCACGGGCAAATATTTTTGCCAGTTATGTAGCTTCTCAGCCTCTGAGAAAGAGACGATGGCGAATCATTTGGATGTTATGCACAAAGTGGATTATTTCTTCACTTGTTCTCAGTGTCCAGGGAGAAAATATAAGAAATTCATGAGGGAGCATATGCGCAACTCCCACCCTGGAAGCTCCAGTGACCTTTGCTCTCTTGTTGCTGAGACCAAGTTCTTTGTGTTTAAGCCTATGGAGCACACTTCTTCTGATGACTACTCGGCGTACCCAGTGCCTTCAAGACCTTACCAAGGGTCTATGCCGGTCAGCATTGTAAGCCCCTTGATTGCTGGACAGGCAATGCACTTCATGGACAACACTGATGTGTTTGACCATGACGCCCGGTTGTCTGCATACTCTTGCTCTTCAACAACCATGCCTTCTAGAAGACTCATTGCTCCACCTCTCACCAAAGCCTCATCTGGCCACCTATCGCACGCTCCTTTGCTGCACCATTCGAGGATGCGTGCCCCTTTGCAGCATGCAGCCAGAACTCATGCTCTTCCTTTACCCAGAGCGCCTGTTCATTTCCATCGCCCGCAGTATATCCACAAGGAGCCCACTCTACCTATTGTAACTCCCACGACGAATGCCGATGAATTCAGAGTTATCCACAATGTGCAGCCGCTTTCCGATAAAGGAGCGGAGGCCAGGAAGATAGTCGGTCTTTTCAACGTCAATCCACCTCGACCACCGGGACCCGTGCCTTTGCAGCCGTTGCCTCAATCAACGTATTTTCCTTGGCAGACGGCTAACCAACAAATACCAACACGGGATGCATTGCCTGCCTCTGATCTCGAGGAATTAAGTCAGTGCCACGTTCGCCGATTCCGCTCGCAAGGCGTGAATGTTAAAAAAGTTGATACTCCGCATTACACTTGCGTGTACTGCCCGATGATCGCAACGAACACAGATGATCTGCGTCAACATATGCTAACTCATGCAACGGACATTCAGTGGACATGTCCGTATTGTCCTCCTAATACCAGCGATGAAATGCCTAAGACTTCTCTGGAGAAACACATCCGTTCAAATCACCCTGGCCATGCAATAACTTACCGACCATCTCGTGTGTAAAATATAGTTATTCTCTTTATAATTATTATATTGTTCATTCTTTGTTATTTGTTTGAAATTTCCTCGTAATTATTATTATTTTGTTGTTTGTTTTTAATTTTTAATTTGTGTGTGTGTGTGTGTGTGTGTGTGTGTGTGTGTGTGTGTGTGTGTGTGTGTGTGTGTGTGTGTGTGTGTGTGTGTGTGTGTGTGTGTGTGTGTGTGTGTGTGTGTGTGTGTGTGTGTGTGTGTGTGTGTGTGTGTGTGTGTGTGTGG
>KB312107.1:23794-39811 GCA_000328365.1 Capitella teleta | reverse complement strand
TGTGTGTGTGTGTGTGTGTGTGTGTGTGTGTGGTTTTTCTTTCTTTCTTTTTTTTCTTTTTTTTTTTTCAGTTTAATCATTTGGGTATTTTATTGTATTTTTCTATTCTTTTGTTGAAATACAGAATTTTCTTTTAACAGCTCGTCGCTGCTTTTTTTCGTAGAGTTCAGGGTCCCGGGTTCGAGATTTCAAAATTTTCTTTTAACAGCTCGTCGCTGCTTTTTTTCGTAGAGTTCAGGGTCCCGGGTTCGAGACATGATCGGACTATGGGCGTTATGATATGATTGTGAATTATAATTGTAATTCGTTATAATTAAAATTATTTGGTAACTCTGCAGTGCTGCCCAACTGCGTAACAACACTGGGCGCTGTGTACTGTCAATAGTGGTACAGTGGAACCTCGATATAACGACAGCATTCGTCACAGCCAATTTTGTGTCGTAATGCGCGGCCGTCGAATTTCCAAAGCAGGTCTCTCAGGAGTCCAAAACAATTACTCATGTGAACGTTATGAATGCGCAACGTTATGGTCGCAGGACGTTATGAATGCACGAAAGCATTTATTTTTCAAATATCTCTTTATTTTGAAATGTACGATGTATTTATTACTTCTGATTTTGAATTTTTTACTTTGAACTAAGAAATTGGGAAAAATAGTCTGAAAGTGTTGATTGCTTCTTCATTTATCTTTTCCTGTGATCAATTTCTCTTATCAAATCACGTACAGGATCGGCACAAGAGCGTCATAATACTTGGCCCCAAGTGTTGTGCTCTCACAGGATCTTGTCCCACGTTTTGCTGAAATTCGATGCAACGTCCTGCTATGACACCGAGAGATGTTAGCGCTTGTACAGGCAGATCGCTTTCTTATCTTGAGGGGTAAACTGCGCACGTTGGCACTTAACTGAGTTAACACGTCCTTTAACGTGTCGGTTAACGGTTAAGTCAATCAAACTGAAGAATAAGTCAGCGTCAGTGTCGGTATAAAAAGGCAATTTTAGGCATAAAACATAGTTTTGTCACAGGGGAGGCCCTGTCGTGTCGGAAACTAAGGCTTCTGATATAACGAGGGGCTTAACATGGATATAGATTCGTCACAGTGCAATACAAATCGACTATCAAAAATGTAAGATCTCAGCCAAGTGCGCCCCAGACTGGCCGCGATAACCTAAAAAAAAAAAAAAAAAAAATGAGAATATTCCATAAAACCACGATATTTGCCTCGACGGCACAATCGCTCCAAATTTCCCAGAAAACTGGCTGCGACGCCAAGTGCACGGCCGCCTTTCTCGGCCGATGAGAGCGATGTCACGCTATCGTCTCATCACAATTACGATGAGAACAAATTAAACATTATGCTGCTACATCGCCGATCGTGCTTTTTGTTATGTAATTATCATCTGTTATCAATTATTAATAATTAAAAAAAAAATATTGGGCAACTTACTGTTTGTTGCAACTCGTCTGCACTACCATTTAACCATGATTCAAGAATAATCTTTTAGTGTAATCCAAATAGGCCCACACTAAGTATATTATCGTAAAGTCACCAATCTGTCAACACTGGAAGCTAGAATCCGAATTAGGAGCGTTCACTTGAGTGCACTTAGGAACAGAACACGTGACAGCCGAACAAAATTTTTATTTTCGTTATTCTAAGAACAACCGAAAATTTGAATTCCATTGAACGCGCTCAGTTTTGGCCCTGGAATATCTGCAGCATGATAATAAATGCTATCATAATATTATGCGCTCACTCCTACACGCACGAATGGCACGATTTGTCTATCAACCTGTTTTTAATATTACATATTACCCAAATTATAATAGTACCATCTTAAATCTGCCCGAAACAAATAATATACTTGTAACGCATCGGAATTCATGTGAAAGGTATACACTAAGTAAATTTCATGCCCCTGAATCACGGTATTGATTTGACAAAATAATGGTATATGTAATACTATATAATACTATAGCTATCGCTTGTTATTACAATCATGTAGAATATAGACCCAGGATTGAGCTGAAGCATTTCGACTGACTTGGAATATAATCGACTGACTTGGCGACTTAGTCCATATTTAAAAATCGACTTGGCTTTTTTTTTTAATTCTCTTAAAAATCGACATAATTGGCGACTTCCCATAAGCATTCCCTCATGCCATGAACTATATGCACGAAGCAATATTACATGTATATTGCCCATATACAAGCAAATGACTGAAGCCGAAGAAGTATAGGGCCTAACTACTAGAATGATACGTTTCACTCAATTACTAGTATGCCTGCAGACTATATACATGCTTATTTTTACTAATGGTATATAAGCAACAATTAAAGGATTAGATGATACAATTTTGTGTTATGTATGAATGATAAATTAAATAATTTGCTTTAGATACCCGTAGCAATGGATATAGTGTTCAATAAAATAATCTAGTATCTGGACACCTCCCCCTCCCCCTCCGCTCCCATATTAATCGCTTTCGTGAGTTTCTGCAAAATAAATACCGGTAAATATAACTCTTCCATTAGGGGTGTGAGGTTCAAGCGCTCCCTATCCCTACACGCGTACTACTACATCAGTACATGCATGTGTACACTTTCTGCCCAAATGTGGAAGAGTCCAAATGGATATAGGCCTATATTTGAGGGGTGCTACCTTTTTCTTTAGGTATTTTCATACGTTTATATTACAACTGCATTTATTTCATTTTTATCAAAATATTTTCGGCGGCGACTTGCGTTTTTTGAATCGGCGACTAAGTCGACCCAGTTGAAGTCTTTCGAATTGACTCGACTTGAAACGTAAACGACTGATTTGGGGGCTTAATCGGCGTGACTCCGGGGTCTAGTAGAATAGCACGTTTGAATTTTTTAACAAATGCACTTAGAAGTTAGAACATACCATACCAGCAAATTATAATTATGATATTCAATCATAATGGAAAATGAAATGAAAATGAAATAAAGTAGAGATACACGCATGGAGTATCTCTGGAGCAACAGTTCGAAATGAGACATCATGACATGATTGTCAAAATATTTAATGTTCTCACTGCAATCATAACGTCCCCAGTGGTACCCATGTTGACTCAATTCACTTGGCGGTTGGACATAAATTTCGAACATGGCGGGTCTCTCTGAGTAAGAAGTTGCAATTATCATTTAATGCTACGCTATTTTAGGTGTCGATTCCTTCAGAAAATGCAAATCGCATAATTTAACTGCGCACCTAATATTTTTTGTCTGTGTAAACACGGGCGTGGGGATTGATGCCTTACTCTAAATTCTTGTATTATCGCTCACATTCTAATACTAAATCACCAATTTGCTTATTTAGTAATTATACTAGACTACAAAATGAGGCGATTCTAATTATATTGACTATACTTCCCTGCTAATGCTGATAGTTTTTGAATGAATATTTCAACACTCCAAAAGAGAATTATTATTTTATATTTAATTATTATTTTATATTAATCAGATTTGATCAGATAATGACAGATATTCAATTCATGTTTTCAATTAGTAATAATAATTAGCACAGAATTATCGGGCAAGGTCCATGCGTGGGTCTCGCTGTAGTATGTTAGCTAGTTTTCAATCAATCATCAATGATGCCAATAAATGAATAATAATATCGATGGCGATTAACACAGATAAATCGGGCGAGGTCTGCGTACCTTGCCCGACGGTAAACCACTACTTTTGCCGTATACTGACATCTGAGGCGCCACACTCACCCGATTGCATGATAAATATACACATATTATCCGCAAATCCTTGCGTTTAAGCCCTCCAGATGTTAGATAGTATATTTATGCTCCAAGAAAAAACAATATGAGCCTGTGCTATCATGTCAAACTTACATGAATAAAAAAATCACTTCGTGAAGAAGTAAACAAACGCCATTTTGCGAGTGTCGTCACTAAGCGCTTGCGGACTGCGCTGTAAACAAGCGCACATGCTTCACTTTCCTGCTCAAACTTCTCTCGCAACTTTCGAATGAAAATAAGTAAAATTGTTCATATACTGATTGGTGATACACAAAATATTGCGTAATAATACTGTATACATATTCCTTTGCGAAGACTAGGTCCAAATCACGTGCGCAACTGCAAGGAAAGATAGGCTGTATGTTGAGCTGCTTAGCATGGGAAAATTGTTTGCACATGCGTGCATGTTTACTTTGCACTACGCAAGCGTAGTGCTTTGGTTTATTTATAACACGTGGAGAGCAGGTCATGTGACACATCAATCGGAAAGGGGGAGAAACCTGTTATGTCACTTTTTTTCGGTGGGATCCATTTTAAGAAGGTTTATGGGACTGGTTTCGGAAGCAATTTGGTACCAGGCTCTACCTTACATTACTCTGCAGGGCCTGGTATCTTCATAAATCTCATTACAAGTGTAGAATTCTCGAAATCGTGATTCGCAAACTGGGCTTGAATGCGTAGTATGTCAGCTTGATGGCGATTATCTCTGAATTTATATTAATAAATATAATGACATGGAGGAATCAATATGGGGACAATTGCCGCATTTCATTCCTTTGTGTAATTAACTTAACAAATCTCAAGCGTTGAATAATCGTGATTATAGTCCAGTCAATGAGGAGAATTGGAAGCTGCACAACATATCCAAAATCTGTTGCTTTTTTTATACCTAAAATTGGGTATGGAATCAGGTCAGGGGGGTATAAAAAAGGGTTCAGTGTGTTTCTGAAAGGACCTTTAGCTGTCCTTACTACGGCATGTAAAGCCTAAAACCAGCGAATCTCAATTAATAAGCAATTATATCCAAGCCATCATCACCCAGAATTTATGTACTCAATATTAGTACTTCAGGCTCTTCCGCAAGATGGTTTTATGGCACGCGGCAACCTCCGAACCCAATACTGAGGAAATTCAATTTTATGTTAGTGTTATTGTATTGAATTAAGAGTTCCAAGTACATGTACCACCTATATATATGAAATGAAGACAAGGCAACACACACAGTCGCTTTATTAAGGAAATAAAAGTGATCCACTCCATGACCTCTTCACCCTTTCGAGTCACATTCTTGGCAGAGGCACAAATCTGACGCCACTCCATCTGGGCCTGGTCATGATCCAGGTTGAAATCATCGGCTGGATCTCCAATCTCCTCCCTTGGTAGTGTAGCCCAACTGTTTTTCAGGCAAGGTGAAGATGGCAAATTTCTCCAGCAGAGGCAGGTTGGGGGAGCATTCTGTCAGGTTTTGAGCAATGTGGCGGAGGAAAGGCTTGTTGATTTCACCATAAAGGCATCGCGAGGCGGATTTTGGATATGATGTTCAGCTCTTTGGTTTGTAAATGGAACATCAAAAATACTAATTATGTTGCAATTTTTTCCTGGTCAAACCCTAAATGAACTACAGTCAAAGCTCATTATTACAAACCTTCAGGGGCCATAAAAATTAGTCCGAAATGTCATGAGTTCTATATATGCGGAGAACATAAAAATTATTATCGATCTCATAAATACGTTATGATCCATGATGATTCACCATCAGAATACTACTTACTATCTTCTCTTGCGATTGAAAATTAAGATAATCCAAACGTAATAGAACATGATTTATTAATTATATATGTTAACTTAGCACAGAGCGGACTGACTGTTGCTTGTGCCGTCGTCTGCTTAATTGTTAAGCAATTGTTGCAAGAGAGGTAAATAAACTTCACCCTGGAGCACCTGCGAATGGCTCCACTGTCAAAGTATTTTACAAATAATAATTCTTTTTTAATACAATAAATAATTATAGATTATAACTATAGATTATGATATTACATGACATTATGCACTATTCAGTGCATTTTTATTTTTTAATGCATCTATCTGCTTTAATTCTAGAGATATGATAATTACAATTTTTTTAAGCTCAAGTCAACATTTAGGAGGTAGGGTAAGTAATTTGGATTTTGCTCCAAGATGACTGTATTCAATTCATTTGATATGCACATATTGTAAATTGCGTGGGCTACAATCTGATGAGATACACTTATCACCTTATGCTTGCTCAATATTCCATCCCATAATCTACATACCATGCATGACAATGGGGGTGGCTTTTTCATTGTTGTCACCTTCAATTTCAATTTTGTTCTCTTTTTTTTCTTTTTAGTTCCAATCGGGATCTTTGGCAGTTCATCGCAGGTCATGCTGTCTTTAGGCCGAAGGTTCATTCTAAGTTCAACCGTTTTAGTACACTTTCTTATGAAATGCTTTTCATTTAAACAGAATCTAATTGAGAACGAATTGAAACGGAATAAAAATAAAATTCTTTCTGCTCTTGAATTCTACAAAATTCCCAGGTAATTAGTTAATCAGCGTTTTATTGATGCATCTGAACGTGTGGTGATGAATTCAATCTTTAGGTCTCCGGCTGGAGAGCAACTTAAAAGCATCAAAAGTCTGCAGGGCGTTCAGTTGGAGTTTGTGCAGCGTCTCTCTGTGTTCTTGGTGAGTGAATCAAAATGATCAAGTTACCGTGGCAACCCTTGTGTCACTCTTTGAGAACATCTTCTCATTTTTGTATATTTAATTATTTATCAATGTCTACTCCTGCAACAGTCGCTGGAAGAGGAACAATCATACGATCTTTACTGCTCGTTTCTTCTCCGAGATTATCGTGGATCCAAAAAGGAGCTACAAGTAAGACGTCATTATGGCGCACTGAGTGTGGCATTATGGGATATGCCTCTCTGCAGACTGTTCTGGCGTCTGATCGTTACTGCCAGACGCTGATGCTCAAAGTGCAAGAATTCTACAATGCGGAACGACTCTACTTACTGCAGACACTGAAACACCTGCTGAGTCTCTGGGATGAGTCGAAACATCCGTACGCGGTGAGCGCACTTGCTTTCATCTCTTCCTTCTCTAATTGTTAACTCAACCTTTTAGACGGTTTATGAAGAATTTGTGCGTCCCCTCTATGAGTCAACAGATTTCATCAACAACGTGGGTGCAACATATTAATTATAATTACAAATGATTAATTTTAATAATATGATTACAGATTATTAAGCAATATGATACACTTTGTTCTTCACCAGCACCCCAGAGCAACATGATGGCACATCCTGCTGTGAATACTTCATCTTGGAATATTTCATGCTGAATTTAACTGTTTGTCTTTTAGCATGAACGCCAACCAGTGCTGTGGTATGTGCAGAACCTTCGTGAGCAGTGTGAACTTCTTGAGATCATTCTGCTGTATTATCGATCAGCCGATTTTCCACCATCTTCCTTGCTTGATCGCTTGCTTTGCTTCAAGGCAATAACTATACTGCATTACATAATGATGAGTTTTGATCGTGTTGTTTTATAGAAACAAGGATTTGGACGCAGACAAACAAACAAACATTTGTTAGATGAAACTTCGGAACATCTTGTACGCAGAATTGGGTAAGATGATTGTTTAAATTAGAATCAGTAATACTAATAAATGTTTGTTTTTGACTATAGATTTCTACAAGTTTTGATTATTCTTGTTGGAATGGATTTGGAAGAAGTACAAGAGAAACAGCTTGTGGATGAGTTAGTAGAATTTATTTTGTTGTATTTTCTTAATGTTTTCTGCAGCTTGGCTGGAATTCCTCTGCTCCACTCTTCTGAATTTTCCGTAAGCATAATTTTTTCTTCCTCTTTCCTATCTATCCGTTTTATTTTTCTCTGTTCAGAAATTGTCGGCCGTCATGCAGTCCTTGGACGACTCTCCAGAGCATGGTCCTCTCCTTCTGGCCTGGTCCATCTTCCGACAAATCAGCGCTGACCCTAAAGGCGGGATTTGGGCGAGAAAACTTGGAAACAAGGCGCTCGAATTAGATGTCTTCAAGAATTTGTCCAATCAGCTGTCCAGTGAACCATTTTGTGGCAAAACGGTAATCAAATGCACGAGTGAGAAAGCGGGATTGAGTTTGCTCTGCTTCAGATTGTGGCCAGCACCTGCCACTGCGTTGTGTACGGTTTGCTGTGCTGCGTGCTCTCTCTGTACCATGAAGACACGCTCGGCGACTCAGAGGTAGAAATCTATGAACCTCATTCTCAGCTCTCTCTCCTATGGTCTGTCTGCAGGGTTTGTACAGCGTTGTCGCCATCCTCCTGAAGCAGCCATTCCTGGCGCATGAACTCTGGGCTAGGGTCAGTTGCATTATCAGCATCTAAGGACATTTGTTGATTTTTCTAGTGTCTGCTTTCTCAGGGTTTGAAGGATGGCTTAGGCAATCTGCTGTCATCTTCCGCATCCAGATTTCCTTTCGATTACAAACACTGCATGGACTTGTGCGTGTCTTTGACGCAGGCGTCCACTGAGAGCGCCAGGCACACAGTTCACTTCCTCCAGTCGCTGCCCATTTACACAGAGTTCATGGAGAAGTCCACTGAGGTCACAGTCACTTCTGAGCAGTCTGTCTGGCAGCTGGCTAAGGATCGTGTTCCGTATGCTGGCTGTGATTTTGTTGTGCCGGCTGGGGTCTTCGGACAAATGCATCCTCAGTCCGGTCAGTTCCTCATGATATCCAATGTATTTATATTATTTAAGTCTTTCCATTTTCTTGTAGATTCCAATAATATTATGCAATGGGAATGGCGTTACAGTGCTTTCAATGTGCTTCTTGGTGAAACTCACAGATTGGCCACTCAGATTCTGCAAGGAGCTGGTGAGTTTTTGCATTATATTCAGAGCTGCTAATTGGGAGTCTGCCACGTATGCAGGAATGGTGAATTCTTTGACGGTTGAGAGAGTGGCAAGTGCCTGTCAGCTTTGTGCTGCTCTGATGTCAGTCGAAGTGCCTGATATTCCCCAGATATCATCTCTTGTTTCCATGATTTACAACCTCATACAGCGGTTGGTTTACTATACTCTGAAGTGTCTCTGTTTTCACAAAGTACATTCAGTTTGTGCCAAATTTCCTGTCCTCCGCTGGAATTGCTCGCTGCTTGTTTGCAAGTACTCACGCGACAAGTATCTCAGCAACCTCTCGAGGTGGGTACACAGTATCCAGAATGCCTGCACCAATGCCTTTATACTGCGTTCAGGTCTGGCACAACCTGAAGCTGACTGGTTTGCTGCCTTTTCTCACAGAGAACATTGACAATTACGCAGAAGCTGCCAGGTGAGTAAAATGAACCACCCACAACAAGTGACTCATTCGTGATTGTCTGCAGTGGCGCTGGCTTGAACATTGCCGCTTATGGCTCTCTGTTAGCCGGAGCCGAGTGTAGCCAGGGAAAGTATCCTGTGACTCTGGCTCTACTTGATCTGATTGCTGCACTCGTTCAGGTTATTTGCCTCATTTTCGTAATCTGTTGTCGTTATTTCCCGTGTTTTCAGCCATTGCACAAGGAGGGGTTGTTGGATGAATTGATGGCGTATATGATTTTTATTGGTCGTGAAGTGTACCCATCATTCCACAAATGGCGTTACCAGGGAATCAACACCAGAGAACATATCGGTTTGTTTGATTTAAAGATTATTTTGTCCGTTCTAATAGCATTTTGCTAATTTTAGGTCAAAAATGTTTGGAGATATTTCATCAAATTCTCAACATTTTAACTTCTGTGAACAAAAATGGGAAGTAAGTTATCTTTTGCGATCTTTTATGAAATTCTTGATCTTTATACTTGTCTTTTGCGCAGGCCCAGTGTGAGAGATGTGTGTGTTTATACATTGCTGTACACTGAAAGTGGGCGTACCCTGCTCAACATCATTGGCACTGGGGTGGATACCATTGAAAAAGCCATCGCATCACAAGGAAGGTTTGTTCATGACCTGAATGCCATCCTCTCTCACTACCAAAATCCCACAGCTCCCAAGAGGGCTTTGGTGTGGAGCTTATTCACTCGGTACGCCTGGCCATCTCCGTACTGAACCGACTCCTTCTGCTTCGTCCGCCCAACCTGCCAACATCCCCCATGGAGGAAAGCCTCAGCGCTCAACCGGCCAATCGGACGACCCGACACATAGTGGCGACCATCATGCAATACATGTTCCATCACCATGACCCCCGCTTGCCTTCCATGGCCACTCTGCTGCTTAAACGCCTCGCGATGGTTGGTGCTATCTTGGTCTTATCTCCTTGCTTCTACTTTCCCTCATTAGCTTTTCCCCATGTCAATGTTGGCTTGTTTGGGATCGGAGGCTGAGCCACTGAGAGATGTTTACTTAGCACGTTTAGAGGCATCCACTGAAGTCAGTTGGGTTTTTTTGTCATTCTCTGTTTTCTGACGATTTGCTTTGCAGGATGTTGAGCTGAAGGTGCGCATGTTGCAACTGTTGTCTGTCTGTGTTGAAATGCAACCTGGGCTCATAGAAATATTCCTTAACATCAAAATGGGAAGTGACGAAAAGGTTTGTAACAATATTTCCATTTACTTCACTTACAGAATTTTCAGATATCTCAAAGAATTTCACCAGTTTTCTCCGCATGGATTTTATGACTTTTTTTCCAGTCTGTGTTGTCATTTGGGAAATCAAGCTGCTTGCTGTCGGTTCTGGATTTAATCTCAGTGAAGAAACAAGTGAGCAATATTTTGATTATGAAATAATTGAAATTTATTACTCATATTTTCCATCTCCTCAGAAAGGAAACCTCTGTCCCTCAATTCTGCTTTCGGCTGTTTTGGATTTCCTCTACGCATTATGGAAAGGCAGGAGGGAAACTGCCCTGAGTGTGCTCAGAGAAAAGTTTGTCATATCTGTGATTGAGAGAAAATTTCATCTGTGCTCAAATTTACCTTTCAGGGAAGAATTTTGGCCAAGTATCTGCTTGTCTCTGACGCGCAACTTGGAAGAACCGGGAGGCAGCGACGTGAGCCATGATTTGCAGGTTTGGTTAATTTATGTGGCTCTTGACTGGTAAAACAACCTTTTGCTGCTCTGTCCACTCAGATAATGGCCACCGAGATTCACAGTATAGCCCACATTATGCGCATCGTGGCTCTGGAGGTGTACCACATCCGAAGTGATGCTCTGAGCGCTGGACTGAAGAGCGTACTGCTTGACCTCTGCACCAAAGGTCGCTTTGAATACTGGTCAAATGTTGGTTGCTCTCAGCTCTGTCTGTTGCTCTACTAAAAGTCTCTTCTCCCAGTACCTCAGTCTGTGCCTCAAGCACCTCCCGTCCTCTGCCTCGACCTCTGACCCTACAGAGGACCCTTCACTTTCGTTGATGCTGGCATGGCGTGATCTCATGCTTGTGCTGACCATACTGAAAGGAAGCGGTCTGGTCACCCTCAGCGACCCCTGCAAAGACACCCTGCTGACCAATCTCCTGGACGGCATTCGCTCGCTGTTCACGGCGTCTGATCTGAGTCCTTTGCAAGTGAAGTTGGCTTCTGTGGCCAGCGCTTGCTACCTGACTCTGCTCAAGAGTTGGATCAGGTGAGGTCATCACTCTGCCTGATGGTGATCAGTGTTCACGCCATTCTTCCACAGTGCTGTCTCCAAATATTCCTCAGTTCTGGAACTCCTGGAGCAGATCCTGTCTCAGACCTGCAGCAACAGCGAAGTCCTTGTTCCTTCTGTGCAAATTGGATTAATTGCATCACTAACATTGGTCCTGCAGCATGTTCGTGAGCAGAAGAAGCATGGTGAGTGATGACCTCGTTCAGCCTTGACCCTCTCATGTGCACTCTCTTCCCCTGCAGTCGATAGCTTCCAGTTGACTTCCCTGCTGGCCGTGGTGTGCGGTGTGATCCAACAGAGCACGTACCAACTGCCACGCCCCCTGCAGAGCAGCACTACCCCCACCCCTTCTAAAGTTCCAAATGTACAAGATGAGAAAGAGAAAGATTTTGACGTGAAGATCAAACTTCAATGCGTGGCGGTTTGTCTGCTGGAGGAGTTGATCAGCCTCATGCAGAGCTCTGATTGGCTGCAGACCCTCAAACAGCACTGCACTGTGCAAACCCTACTGCACTCCCTCCCCACCTGGCTTCAGGTGAGATAACTCATCTGCTCACTTAAGCACTCAAATTTTTCTCTCACAGGTACGCCAAGGATTCAGCTATGTGCAGGCGACCTTTAACCTTTTTCTAACCATCGCTCAATGCCCAGAAGTACGTTATATTAACTTGAGATCAGGATCGTCATTTCCTTTGCTTTTTACAGGGTGCAGAGTTATTATCCTGCAGCGGTCTTACTCAGCAGCTATGTGTGGTTTCCATGGAGACGTACAATCAACCTACAGTAATTCTCAAACCCTGGTTGTATTTCTCAGCCTTTTAATTTCTTTGAAAAATCAGAACGGGGGTGAGGCACGTCCCAAGGATGCTGAGTGGAAGGGCATCCATGGAGCTCATTTGCATCTGTTTGCCTCAATGCTCTCTGCCCTCAAGTACAACTTCCTTGAAGATGCTTTCAATTTTGTGGGCGTCCATTGTGAGCGTCTTCACCAGTGTCTGGATTCAGTAGGAGTCAGTCTGAGCGAAGGCATCCTGCAGGAGGCCGTCCCCACGTGCGCTTTCCTCGCTCAACTCTCGCAGTTCCCCCGTGAGTGGCGGCTGCATATGTTGGACACCATGAACACCCTGATGGTGAGGGAGGCGTTGCTATGGTGACGTTTGTTTGCAATCTTCTCTTTCAGTTGGATGTGTGTATTCTGACCAATCGTTGTGTATCTCTGCTCATTCGACCGACGTTGCTGCAGCATATGGTGGAGGTGAGCGCATCTGATTCTCAGCTCGGAATCCATTTTCATTTTTGACTTACGCTCAGAAACAAAGTCGAGGAGACACAAGTTTGAACATCACCCAGGACAAACTGAAGGTCACTCCTCTGCTGAAACGCCTTTCGTCGCAATCATCTTCTAACGAGGAGAGCGAGGGATTCTCTCACTCCGTCCTGCAGATCCAGAATCGGTAGACTCCCGTCTCTCCTCCTCAACCTCTCGTTTCAAGTATCTTCCCTTTTTCCCTCGCAGTCTTCTTCAGATTCTCAGTCACACTCTGACTGCTCTTAGAAATTTCTCTCCTGACTTCTGCGAGATATTGCTTGATCAGGTACAATGGTGAAGCGCTGTTGAATGTTTTCTTATTTTGGCGTCGTTCCCAGAACGTGGATATCTCTGAATGTGAATCGTTCTTGCGCCTCGGCTTCAGTGCACCATCAGTGGAGGCTGACTCGGCGCCTTCCTTTGGCACCCTCTTGTCCTGCCTCAACATGGGCCTCAAGCTGCTCCCTAAGGTCTGCAAAACACTTGATTTAATATGTGATAATTTGATTGATTGAATTTTGATTTGGCTTTTGGAAAATTACATATCAATATAATGTGCCCAAAACTTGAAAAGGCAAATGCCTCATTTGAATGGTGTGCTCCATCAATTCATTGGAAAACACAATTGACAATGGTGGCAGTACGGGAAGAACAGCTGAAAACAAATATTGCAAATTTCCTCTTTATTACAGGCGGAAAGCAAAGCTGGAGTTTCTCCTGTGAAGTCAGCCGACCAAGAACCGCATCCCTTCAAAAAGTATACCTCCTCTTTTTTTTAGTCCTCTCTTCTCCTCTTTTCTATCATCTACTCTTTTGCCTCCTCTTTTCTCCTCTTTCACCTTTTCCTCTTTTTCTCCACAGAGCTCTTCTTTTACAAGTTATGGAGGGATGCTGGGTGCTGATCATGTGTCAAGCTGTGCGTTACCTCAGAGAACCTGGATTCCACACTCGAGAAAAACAACTCCTCAAAAGAGAACTATCCGCGGAATTGGTAAATATATCTGTGCTGAAATTTATGCCATAAATAATAAAGATGAAATTTTTTTTAGCAAATAAACACGAATTTCTCCTGTTACACACAGTTTTGATCTCTTTTTTCAGACCTCATTCCAGATGAGCCTCAACCGTCATATTCGACGTGGGCCGGGTTCTCCTGCTCAGGGATCATCCGTCAGCCCACAACCAGGATCCGCATCCAAGCTTCAGGTACGTCTGAAATTGTTTTGGGTTTTTTTGGTGATTAATTAATTTTACATCTTCATAGTTCCAGTCCTCAGCATCAATCAGCACGCATCACGATTTGTCGTTTTTCCGTACGTTGGACATTTTTATTCGGCAAGTTCTGCGTTAGAGAAAATTATCCTCTTTGTTTGAGATTTGTCTTTTGTAGAAATAAATGATTATTGGAGTATTTTTTGCCTGTTTCATTTTGTATCATCCTCTAATTAAGAGTCGCTCAGAGATAAGAGACAAGTTGAGATCGAATAAAAGGGTCATTGGACACTCACGGTGGTGCGGTTTAACTCAGTGCCCACCATTTAAAGGACAGACCCACTGCAGTGACAACTCTGCCCTAAGCTGCAGAGAATTAATGATAACTGCCATCCCAAAGCCTGTCAGAGCACGAAAATCTGGTCCCATTATACATGGATGAATGGATTGAACGATCATCCCATCCCATTCTTCATTGTGATGTCTCTCCTGCCTAATATCTACAACCAAATACCGGTCACCCGGAGAGTGCCAACTGTGAGGCAGCAGATCTAAGGGAAAATTCATCCCAGATTGACATCAAGTTGCTTCCTCAGACAACACGGACGACGATGGCAATGAGTGCGACGATCGCATCATTGTCTCCATGGACCCTGGTTGTGAGAATTGCTATCCGAGTTCCTGCCTTGAGCCATTGGCGGCGGATGCAGAACTTCCAGGAGAAGAACGTCTGCCCCCTGATGAACAAGAGACAGCCATTTACATTGCTGGGGCGAAGGTTAGGAAGCTCACAACCGAAAAGGAAAAATGTGTCAGCTGTCTCGACAAATTTATGGATGAAAACGCCCCCCTCTCCACCTTCACCAAAATGAAAGCACTCACTGTGTCGAGGCTCATTAATACATCATTGGGGACATGACCTCTTAAAGACTTGGCCATTTCATTTCAACATTTTTATAAATCATACATCAATGACAGAAGCGGACAAGAAACAAGCCGAAGAAGTCTCCCTCAATATCTGCCAACATAAAACCAACGAAAGTGGCTAAAACTCTTGGTGCTTTCTTTGACAGCCATCTAACCATGCAGAATCAGGTTGGCCATGTGGTGAGAAGTGTCAACTGTCATTTTCGAAGGATCGCGAAAGTACGTCAATATCTGTCAGCAAAAGCAAGCGCGCTAGCCCTGCATGCCACCGTGATTTCAAGACTTGATTACCATAATGACCCCCTCTTTGCTCACCAAAAATGCCAAATACGTCGGCTAAAGATGAAACAAAACAGGGCCGCGCGAATTCTAACCAAAAAAAAAACAAACAAACAAACAAACTCCTAAATGTGACCACATAACACCTGTTTTGGTGTCACTGCATTGGCTCCGAGTGAAGAAACAGATCCAATTCAAAGTTTTGTGCAACATCCGCAATGCTTTGCACTCTGAGTCGGCTCCAAAATATTAAAAATAATTTTGCGAACCTTACCATCCACTCAGGCCACTGAGATCGTCCGACTATGCTGAAAACACATTTTTCAAAAAATATGTACGGGGCACGGTCGATGGTGTGTAAAGGAACCAAGATATGGAATTCTCTACCAAGAGAGTTACGAGTGCCACACCCATGGTCGTCCTTCAAGAAGAATTTGATGACTTTTATGTTTCGTCAATGTTACATAGCCTAATATTTTAATTCATATCTTAGCATTCTGTGTATGGAAATACATGTATTACGTCTCGGGGTGTTCCAGTGCATTGAGCTTTTTGACCAGGAAGAGAATGGGCTCTTGCCATGGTTTTCTCACATATGAAATGGCACTGTGCACCCATGACTCTCTTAACCTTGTGTAGCCTATTCGTCAGCGGCGATCTCAGATCATATATGAGAATATTCAGACGGCATTCTGTCTAAACCCTGTGCATCTTTTAATTATTATTGCACGTCATTTTCTTTTGTGTTAAGCGCATAGAAACTTTATCCTATAATTGTACATTTTATCACCCCTTTATCTGCATTCCTATTTTGAGAATTTTTGTTGCTACTTCTTCTAGTTCCTTGTATATTT
>KB312102.1:45208-58693 GCA_000328365.1 Capitella teleta | reverse complement strand
AGGCAACGCCGTGGTCAGATGTGCCAATGCCAGGGTACACACCGAGGAAATTGATTTCCTCAGGTATGTTTGTAAGAAGAATGTCGAGACAAGAGGAGCTGTGGGCGGTGACTCGGGTTGGGCTTGAATTACTTGGGTGAGAGCGTTCACAGTTGCAAATCTTTGGAGGAGGCGGCCAGCCGTGTTGGTGCTGATAGATTCACTGAGGTCAGGGTGGTGAGCATTGAGGTCTCCGGCGAGAAGAACGATTGTGTTGAACTCAATGCTAACTTCGTCTAAGGCATGTTGCAGGTGTTGTGTAATGTCCAAGTCTGACCCAGGAGGCCAGTATGCTGCACAGCCGATAATGTCATGCTCCCTCGTGCTTGCTTGGAACCATATGACCTCATGATCCTGTGTCTCTAGGCTAGTTAGACGTCGAAGGCGAAGTGAAGAGCAATAATAGAGTGCCACACCACCTCCGTGCGTGCGGCGGTCTCTGCGGAGAAATGAGTAGCCTGGTATGAGAAGAGCTTGGTCAGATACATCTGGTGATAGGAATGTTTCTGTGACTATAACTAGGTATGGATGGGCGTGTTCGATTTCAAGGCGGAAGTATCACTTGAGCATAGGGAAGTGCGAGGGTGCTCAGTCGAGCAGTTGACGCAACGGGGCTTTGAGCGACAGGTGGTGCTTGCATGGCCGAAATGCTGACATTGGAAACACTGGGTTGGTTCTCGCTGCCAAGCTTCAGCAGGGAATTTTTCCCATCACATTCGCAAGCCATGGTTGAGAAGTCGCTCCAATTGATTGCTGTCGTCAAGGCTCAGCTTTATGGGCCTCCTTCTGGCGGTGCTCCCTGGCTTGGTCAAGTTAATGACGGATGAGGCGCTGCTGTATTCGACTCGGGCCTCCTCCAGGATGGTGTCCGCATCATAGTGGGCAGGAACATTTCTGATGATGACGTGTTTTGGCCTGGTCTTGCTGTCGTCCATCAGGCGCAATGAAGCCGCTTCCCCAAAGAGATCGCTTGTGAGAGGGGTTATCTTGTTTCGAAGCTCGTCGAGGCCTTCCGTGGTCTTAGCTTCCACAAAAAGGTTGCCATTTGATACGACCTTAGCCGTGGCTATAAGGGGCACAATGGAACATGACGTTGCTATTATTACACATTTATATACATTTTGAATTCATTTTTACATTAAATCTAGCAATTTTACGCGGATTAAGCCTTTGCCTGCCCTGCCCTGCTATGCTAGAGCTTGTTCATGAACGTAACATGAATAATGTTTAGTATTTAGATACGAAGCTCTGCAGAGCACACCAGCAAAGTGCTTGTGAAGTCAGCGATACTTCTGTCTTCGCATACTGCCTATACTGGTATCCACCGAAGTCAAATATTAGCAGAACGATGAACAACATGTCAGCTCTGAGCCATGAAGAATGCTGAATTACAAAGGTGCATTAGTTTTCGCAGAGGAATGGATAAGTTCCTAATTAACTTATGTCAAACTATAATTCATGCATATTGTAGCGTACCATAGTCTTAAATCGCATTTATTCAAAAATTGTTTACAATAACAGGGAATTATTACTCCAACCAAACAAATAGTCAAGCTTGTAGAATTACATCTACATTCCTAGCTAATTGAGACGTCATAATTACTAAATTAAAACTGAAATCATTATTTACTTATTTCCAGCTGAATACTCGAGAAATATTCATAATATCTATCCTCTCTTTGCTAAGTGAAGTTGAATGGTAAGCTTTCGATTCTTCTGCAAATGAGCAGATCCCCAGCTGTTATATCCAGATCCAGAAGACGACGGCTGAGGGTAGACAACGGATGGTAAGCCGATTGGCGCATTGGTTGGGGCATTCGTCTGAGTATTTGTAGGAGCAGCGGTTGGTGCCACTGTTGGGGCTACAGTTGGGGCCGCAGTGGGTGCGTTTGTGTTGGCCCCAGTTGGGGCGTCAGTCGCAGAATCAGGTGATCCCCCATACCAGGGCTGGGCAGCAGCACCAGACCATGGGTTACTGGCCCATGGGTTGGCCCATGGCTGAACCCATCCCTGTGACAATGGGGCAGCATTGCCATAACCATAGTGAGAGCCCTGGCCAACGCCTGGCATAGCAGTGGCTGTGATATCATTTCCATCAGCAACAGTTGTGGTCACCTCCTCCGGGGCAGTGGTTGTTGTTACTTGAACGGGAGCTGCAGTGGTAGCAGCTATGTCATCAACAACTGGCATGTCAGTATCAGACGGCCATGGAGCTCCCCAAACGCCAGAGTTTCCCCAAACTGGAAAAATAATATTCATAGACAATGTAGCGACGCTACATAATGATGTATCATGAAGTGATCACGTGAAAGCTCATTGAACTAGGATGTTCTTTGAAATTCCCGGGACGGCTGGGATAATATATAGCTCAGTGCACTAGTTCATTCTATAAATTTTCAAAGGACAACTTATCCATATCTCACAAGAGATCTGAAAAACAAAGTGTATATTATATAAATGATATTCCAGTGCCAATAATGGGCATCAGCTACATGCAACATTTGTACTATTTACTTTGTATACTAATCTAATTAATTCCTGGAATATCCACCGATTCATCCGAGTATGTGTAGATAGGTTGCATGTGAAATTTCGGAAAAGGCCCCATTGAAACATGCGAGTCAATCAAAAGAAAGATTAACAACTGACACCCTTCAAGAAGAAGTTAGAGAACCGACTTTTGGGACCAACCTGAATCAGCAGCGAGAACAAATGCTGCGTCCTTTCGGCCACAGTTGCCCGTGACATGATTAAAGATTGAGCCCAAAGCGCATGCGCGGTGAATCCATCTTCCGCCTCCGGAGAGATCGCTGATGCACTCATAGTAATAGTGTCCATTGCGTGCGTCGCGCGCAGTTTTCCCTACAGGACATTTGGTTTGTGACCAGCCCCCCTCACCTGCAGGCGTTCCGGAACCACTGCCTCCGAACAAAGAGGCGCCATTGCCCCCCTGCCAGGTGTTGGCAGATGGGTTCCACACAGAACCGTAGCCAGGTGCTGATCCAAAGTTGTCTGTTTGAAAGGATTGAAATGCTATTATTTACAATAGTTTCACTGATTGCATTGGTTTGTTAATTGAAATACCTCGGTACAGCTATTAGTATTATTCAGGTATGTTATGCATTAATGGCATTTTAAAGATCCTTACTTGTACACTGCTGCGTCGATTCCTGGAACCATGTGCCCGGAGCACAATTCATGCGAATCCAGATTCCGTTATCGCAGATCTCAAAAGCGTCCGTATTGACAGAAAGAGATCTCCTGTATCCATACGGATAAATGCCCTCGCACTTCACTCCACTCACTCTCCCCGACTCTGGCTGAGCAGTTCCAGGTGTCTGTGTCGTGGGGGCAGCAGTTGGAGCATCCGTTGGGGCATTTGTTGGGGCGACGGTTGGTGACACTGTTGGAGCGGCAGTTGCTGGAATTGGAGCTGGTTGTGCTGTGGCTGAGGGGGCGTTTGTGCGGTATGACCACGGCTGACCAGCATTCGGATAAGCCCACGATCGTCCCCAAGGATTAACCCATGGTTTGACCAAAGACTGACCGTAGAAGTGACCTCCGGAGGGTGTTGCGGTGGCTGGATTAACAGGAGCGGCCGTAGCTGGAGCAGAGGTGCCTGGGGCAACCGTTGCAGGGATGGGGGCGTTGGTGACGGGAGCTGCAGTTTCTGGATTCATTGCCTGCGGCTGGTGTGGCCATTGGTCTGAAAAAAGCAATACATGTAATTGAACAGGACATAGAACTCTTTGGTCTCAAATCAAACTCAAAAGGTGAAGGATTTTCTGCCCACGAATTACCAGCAACTGAATCAACACAGAAATATATTATTCAAAGTATATATAACTGATCTTGTTGTAATCCTATATTTTGAACAATTATGTACCTGTGTATTGTATGTTATTTCAATGTACTTTGCAAAGATGCATGACTCACATGTCTGTCTTGGAGGAAAAGCACTCGAAACACAAGCAGCGATGCAAATGATCAAAATCCTCCAAATGAGCTCCATGCTGAATTTGCTTCTCTAAAATCTGAATGATCGAAATGTGATGGCCATTGTCTGTTTGTTGCGCATTATATACCTCTGACCGACAGACATCTTCGTCTGACCCCAAGGTACGAACAGTCAATCATTGCAGAACAATGAACGCGGAATAAAACTCCACCGAGGAGTGCCTGATTCCAATACGTTTATTTGCTGGGTCAATTTTATCGTTTGTAAAACACGGAATTATTTTTTCATAGTGTCATTTAACCTTTGGGGCAAGGCGGCTCGTAAGTGTCATAGCTAATAACGATATGCCAGACTCGACTGCCTAATAATTATACGGTATGAATGAAGCCACATGACATGGATTCCTTATGGATAATGCATGGCTTGGTGTGCAGCATGGGATGTTATTTAATTAGAAATATCCATGGGTGAACGGTAAGACTCTCTTACGTATTTGTAGATATTTGGTATTGATCTTTTGAGTGGCTGCTCTCAAGTGAGACCAGCGCTGATTCATTTCTTCGTAGGAATAAAAAAAAATAAACACTTGAATTGGCTTCCGACATGGTGTTACGAAGGTGCTTGAAAGAACTTGATATATCCGTGCAAGGCACATAGTAATAATTTGAAGATTTACGTCTCAATGACGATAATGTGTTATCGTAGAACTAAAGCATACCTTGACATCTGCCACTAGTGCTGATATTAATCAGTAAGGGTGACAATGAATGCGGATTTTTTTTTCTTAGAAATCACTGGCTTTGCTGGGTATATAAGCAAAATAAAATTGCGATGAGAAATATACCCAACAAGAGATTCATCTCTACCAAAATCAGAGATAATAATTTATCATAAGGTGAGTTCTTGCTACTTAGTCAATACACCCAGAATTTTATTATTCTTGAAAAACAAAAGTGTAGGAGTTATGAGCGCAAAAGCATAGATATTATGAGCTCAGAATATCAAGAACAAATTTTTTTCCTTGGCTTGTATTTGTTTCATTTTGCTTCAGACACATCATCCGCAATGAACAAGTCGATGCTTCTGTTGCTCGTGGTGATTGGCGTCTGTGCCGCACTTCCTCAAAGCGGAGAAAGAGAAGAGAGCGGAAGAGGAGGCAATCGAAGAGGAGGCGGAAGAGGAGAAAGAGGAGGTGATGGCAGATCCAGGAGAGGAGGTCCTCGCTTGCTGTGCAACATCGAAGGCGACTCAGAGATTCCCCAAGATCGTCGTCCGACCGGAGAGTGTCCTGGCGACTCGACGTGCAGCATCGGACCAATCGACGTCGACCACGACGGCAGACAGGCGTCGATCTCTTTCTGCGACGCTCGGGATGCACAGGGCAACCTGCTCATCGTGAGTTTCGCTCACTTTACTTAAAATTTATCAAGTTTTAAGCCACTTGAGTCGCTCGTATTTTATTGTGAATGCAACATTTCAGTTCCGTGGTGCGTGTCGCATTGAGCTGGACGATGGCTCTGTGATCGAGAGAGGTCGGTGCGGTGCCGACGCAGACTGCTGCAGCCGAGGCCCCCTAACCGGATTCACGTACGACGGACAGTCCGCTGAGGCGTTTTTCCCAAATCGCATGCCTCCACATCGTCGCCCCCACTTCGGCAACGACAGAGAGCAACTCGAAGATGTCGCTCGACGCATCGATTCATATTAAACACCAATACTCATTTTAACCTTTCATTCAACGTCTAGACTTTTGTATTTTGTAATAAAATCTATTCATCGTTCGATTCTTTTGGAATTAATTAATTCTTGACCTCAAATTTTTAACCAATTGCATTATTTGACCAAAACGATAACTGCATTTGTACAAGGCTTGGTAGTTTTATTACAAATCCGAATGCATACATTACAATAATTCGAGTTATTTGTTCATTTCTTTATTAAAGAGGACTTCTGTTTATTTGGGAGTCCCCTTATTTTTTCTGTAGTTTTTTTATTGATTATCAAGACAAACAAAACGTAACAAATGTTTAATAGCATAAATAAGAGAATCAAATGGCGAGGGGAGAATGAAGCCTTGTTTCGCTTGTAGTATGTGAAACAAAAGAAATATATATCAAAGGACGGAATGATGAAAAAAAAAACGAAAGAGAAGAAAAAAGAGTCAAAATACAAAATAAGAAAAATCATATTGAGATAATACAATACAATAGCACAAGTTAAATTCACTTTTTTTCTCTTTCAATAAACTTTTTTTTTTCATATTCTCTTTAAACATTCTAAGTTATAATTATAGTATAATACTATAGAATAATAATATTATTTTCTGAAGCAAAAAAAGTCGATTGAGGTGAGTTTCATTTGTAACGACGATGCTATTCTTGAGAGAGCTATAAGAGATAGAAGTGCGTGAATATTAACAAGCCTATCTATATAAGTTGTTCATGCATACTTACAAGAGAATTGTCTTTTAAGCTCTTGGGTAACGTAATTCATAAAAGGAATTGTTAGATTTCTCAGGCAGTACTCCTCGATGGAGTCGGCAGGTGCATTTGAGCGATGTTGCTGCTTAGCTGATCATCTTGGTTGTGAGGGTTCTGCGTTAATGGGCGAGGCAACTCGTTCGAAATGGCAGTAAATGGAATTGAAGAATGCGGCTGCACCCTCGCACTTCCCCTGGTAGTACGTCAAGACTTCATCAACCTGCATTGTTTATTATCATTATTAAAGCACTATCACTTGGTTAAGTCATGAATACCATTTGTGAGCTCGGATGATGTCTGCAACTTTACGATTATTCCTGCGAGGGGGGGCTAATAACTGATACACAGTGATGAAAGTGACTATGCACTGAAATGAAGTGATGGCAGTGAGCAGGAACGAAGCATGCTGCCTCGAAGTGGGGTTCCATCATATATTTAAACATGTATGTTCTCCTTAGTGACAATTAACAAGAAAACGGTGGTTCACACCTTCAACAACTTTTGCATCACATTCATCGGCGTTCCACACATGAGCTATGAGCTCAAGGGATTTAACTGTATAGGTATACGACTGATAGAAATGCATGTAGACTGTGTTTCTTTCCGCTCATCTGGTCGCATACAGGTTTAGAATCGGCTTTCGCTTGCTCACCTCTGGAATGCCCTTTGTAACGATTAAGCAGAGCAGACCCCTTTTAGAAAATAAACAAGAATGAAAAATGCAATATAAACAATATAAATGTGCATGCTAAGGGTGATTTAGAGAGAAGACATAAGGCTATATACAATAGTAATCATTATAATTGTCCGTTTATAATTATTTATCTTATGCATAGTTAGATTATTGATTTAATAAATTTTTGGGTTGAACTGATTAACTGATTTCACGGTCTAACTGTTCTTTGCTGCTTATTGCAATGATTATAATGCCATATTATGTTTTTTTTTTTTTTTTTTTTTTCTTTTTTTCTTACACCACCAATAAATTTATAGCAGAACTGAATTAAGTTGCTTTAAACTTTGGAATTTTGGTAGATGACTATACTTCGCCGAAACCGCCTGTATAATTTGCGCAGAGTGCAAAACGATGTTTGAATTGAAAGAGTATCTTTGATTGCATCACAATATCACGGAAGATAGTACACAGGATAGCAAAGGATTATAAATAGAAATATTGTAATGTTTTCCATCCATCCCATATGGTCTAGTGGTTAGGATTCCTGCCTTTCACGCAGGCGGCCCGGGTTCGATTCCCGGTGTGGGAGCTTATTTTTTTCGGCACGGTTTAAAGGGAGGGAGAACTGGTTAAAACTGGACTTTGAGTCGTTATTTGATGCACCAAAAATGATTCCTATGCCTGGCCTACACAAGAAATATCATCGCTAACGATTTCGCGGGAGATATATTGCTAACTGGGCGTGACGTCAGGAGCTGTGATGAAACACCGAGTTCCCCATATTTTACAATGGGCCTCGTCATATCAGCGTGTCCTGCGACTAAAGCCCTGGATATTTTTTTATTTTCTTTTCGGAAATAGATAGAATAATCATTTTGCCACCAGTCATTCGCGAAATGAAAAATATTTTTCGCTATTTTTCTTATTTTAACAAGCGATTTTCTAGGACACCTACCATGGTTTCTCATCCTGAAACAGTAAAAAGGTCAGCCAGAGTGCACCACGCATGCGCTTTCGTTTCGTAAACAACAAAGATGTCCTTTTATGCCGAATCTGATCTGCTCTGATTGGCTGAAATCGATAGCTTCACGAGGGGAACGGGACCAATCACGGCAAGCCCTCAGCTGACGTTTGCCTCCTATACTTCGTAATGGAAGCCATTCTCCCATAGGCGCAATGCTAACCCCGATATTCGGAATGCATTATTTCCTTACGCTTGCATCCAGGCATGGTGTTTTTGGCACGGAATACTATCAATTGGTGCTATGGGTCAATAGAACATCACTTAAAATTCAGTTCCCCGTCCCTTTAAATTAATCTGCAGATAAACGATCAAGAAAGGTTTTCCTGAGAAGTGAAAACATGCTTTTTAAAATAGAAGTTGCACAATTCAAAACCTAGAAAGTTAAACATAATCTACATTGTAGTATGTATATAGAAGTAGTAAATAGTGTAATAATCAGCTGACTGAAGTTGCTGTAACATAATATCTCCTATTATCCTATTCTTAGCCGCAAATGAAACACAACGATGTATAATTGTCTTAATAATTAGTTAATCCATGTTTGGGTCGACAATAATAATATTCTTCATAGTGCGCAAGTCTACTCTCTTTATTTTCAAACCTTTCACGAACCAAAATTGATTTTCCTGCGTAGCCAATCAATAAATCCAGGTAAACAATAATTAACTGGCTTTGAAGTAGCCGCTGATGAGAAACAGTGTGCTCGCTTCGCCCCATTCGCCCCTTTTCATCGAAGTTGCTAGTTGCCTATACTAGTATAGGCTACCCCATTATTTCGATCTCTCTATAACATATACTTGGTCGTAGAGAGGGGCATCGTCGATACAATATAAATTTGGTGAATGTACTAAATTGACTAAGGATTTAGACGCTAAGGAGGAATGAAAGTGTAGATTGTAGAATAATGAAGACAGAAAGAAGGTGACATGTGTACCAGGCGCAGACACAGGCCACGCTTCAACGATGTAGGTGTTATTTCTTTTCAACGAACTACTCACATATACCATACATTGAAACCACAATAAACACATGATTGCTTCGATGCATTCGGACGCCGAAGGGGTCTTTCCTAAGCAATAATTATTTGTAAATAAAAGTTTATTTTATATCAGGCGTGCGTGCATTCATGTATAATTATACATGTATCTAATTACACAAACATTAAATCATAGATCAAACACAATTTACCTGATATAGTCAAACACGCCGACAACGGACTTTCCTTTTTCTTACTGCATGGCATTGCATGATAATATATGTTATTATACAATTGTATAAATTGTACAATTGTATTTGAAAGGGATATCAGAGTACCTAGACCTGTATTCCCTTGCAAGGTGCGAATATAGAGTAATGCTACACTTCTATATACATGTATATGAACAACGATGACACAATAAAGAGTAGAACTTGTTTTCGCTTCACGAATAAATATAGTTTGCTTCATTCAGATCTATTCTGCCACACAAATTAGTTCGAGATTATCCATCTAAACATATACTACATATATAGTTTAACTTAAAGCTGACCGCACCTCAACTCTAACTACCAGTATGCTGGTGAATTGCATCAGTACTCGTGAGCTTCATGTTACATATGCAGAAACTTCAAATAAAGTATTTCAGCAACTTTTTCGCCGATAACGGAGTTTCAAAATAACATCTGTGGTCCTTAATTGCTAGACATGTATGAACATGTATAAATATATGCTAGAAATTTGTGAGATATGGAAACGATGCTTGAAGTGTGTATCTGCTTATTTTTTCTATATATCATGTACATGTATACATGTATCGTATGTCTTCTTCTTGTTCAATAATACATACAGTAAAACCTCGATGTGTCGAGCGTCCGTCCCTCGAATGTCTCACTGTGTCGAAGTGTTTTTGAAGTCCCGACGATTCTCCTATACTTTACTATTAGCATTAACACCCGTCCCTCGAACGTTTCATTCTCGAATTTATCCTTGTGTCGATTCGAAGTGTTTTCTGTGTCCTCAAGACATATTTTCGATCTGTAGCTCGAAGTCGAAAAATTCGATGATAATATTTCTCAGTTTGGTAACTTCAAAGTGAGAGAGAGAAAGTCAGTTGTTCACAAAGCATCAACACATCCCCGCCCCCACAAGGCAGTCTGCAGCCTTTATTTCTCCTCTGTTTAAGCCGCGACCAGAGCTTTGATTGGCTGACTCCAAAGATCAATGGACCGTGGATCTCAACTAAGCTATAAGGCATTGTCAGATATTTCATGAATGACCGACAAAAGACCGCAACCAGAGCTTGGCTGATTCCTAAAATCAATAGACTGTGGATTTCGACTAAGGCATTGTTGTTGGTGTACTTTTTTCCAAGACTTAGATGTTTCACCTTCTGACGTTGATAAATATTTGTTAATAAAAAGTTTCAATCTCAATTTCTACTAATAATTCCTTTGGTCTAGATTTCTCGTAAGCCATGAGATCATCGTTCATAGTTTATGAGTTCGTAACGCATGCAGTTAATCATAACGTCAGAGCATGGTTTGGAATCATAACGGCCACATCATTACGGCCTCGATCTGTCCGTCGAAGTATCCTTGAGTCGATGTATTTGAGCTAACCCCACGATCTTGGACACATCGAGGTTTTACTGTAGTACACATGGCTGAATTAGATGCAAGCCCCGGTTGAGGGGAAGATCATGCATGGATATAGGACATGACATACTTTGCTGTGCACCAGCATACAAGTATTCAAGCTTTCATTGCACAATTGCTGTGAAAACTATTCACCTGGAGTCGTGGTCGCTTTGCCCCATGCATTCGACAGCGGTCTATCACAAATAAATCGGTAACTGCTATGTAAACTCCAGTAGTACAAGGATTGATGGTTGGTTTAGGAATATATATCAGTGAAATAATCATATAAGCATAGATGCACATGGTCAACCACTTTGGCATTTTCAGAGATGACGCACAAGCATTTACAGCACACATATAATTATAGCCTGAAGTGCAAAAGACGGAAATCTCGTGTTTGTGTGGCGAATGTGTTAAGGGTGACTGGACTCAAACCGTCAGGACTAAAAAATCCGGCGAGCTCAGGGCTAGGACTGGTTCCAGACAGCCATATTTACTGAATGTGCGACAGGAAAGAATACAACCGACTAATATCTGCCGAGACAAATTTATTATCGGCTCAGGTAGGGGAGATAGGGGCTCATATCCCCATAAAAGACCCCAAATTCAGGTTACAAATATCCGAAGATCCGAAAATTTTAGCACAATAATGCTCACCCATACCTTGTTATGGTCATCGCTAGCTCCCCAAGGGAGGTGGGGGCGGAGCAGTTCCTGTATACGCTACTCTATGGCTTGGGGAGCTAATGCATCGCAGACTTCTTGAAGAAGAAAATGAACTCACGGCATTGTCATGGTTGACACACCCTCAATTTGTCGCCAATTTAAGTGAACATTTATGGGATAAACCGAAGTCAATTATTTCTTACCGCCTTTTGTCTCACCCCAATGGTAGAGAATTGATTCAAGACTGTACCAAGATCCCACAGGGTAGGGTTGAGAGTCTCATGGAGAAATCTGGCCCAAAAATGATGTGTTATTTGCGTGTTAGTCAGAGGACTGGGAATATCTGATTATGAATATCAATTATTTGTATTTTTGATCCCTTGTCGATTGTTCCTACGCAAGTTGTTTAACTTATGAACACGATAATTCATGTCTGTGCTATGCATACCCCGACTGTACGCCTAGACTGAAAATTAAATGAACAAGCGATTTTCTGTTAGATCAAAAATTATGTAGGCCTACAGGTGTTTTTATCTCACCAATAATTATGCGTATGATAGACTCATAATTATTATATGCATGTGGACTCAATGATAAACAAACAGGTGAATAAGAGGCTGAAGTACATTTGAATTTATAGTTGAAGAAAAAAAATGAAATGTTTACGTTCACCCATGCATGAAACAGCTGGCATAGTGCTTCAGACGGCTATGAAATGACATTGTGAAATACGTTATGACTCTACCTGTTTCATAGATTAGACCCGAAAAAGAAATCCGTTATGATATGGAGAAAGACCGTGAGCTTCGATAAATTTCTGTGAACGGGCTATAACGTAATTTCCTAGGATTTATCGTGGCTATACATTATGCAAGCCAATTGTACTGCTATACTATGCTCCGTAGGTTCTTTTTGTTGGTTATGTATTATCATATATTGTATCGAATCAAACTATTATCATTAGCACAGCTTTTATCTGGTAGACTCAGAAGAATGGATTAAGAACGTTAATCGTCATGATTGGCATTGTTTTCCCTTCATCAGTCTCATCAACTCCTTCAGTCTATTGCTAGTTAATCCACTCATCTGCATTAAAAATTAATTATATTGATTTCTGTTCAATCATCTTATCTAAAATGAAAAACGATCGGATATCAATCAGACTGAATTTGACACAACGTTACGCCAGTAACGTCACAGTACGTTGCAAATGTATTAAATTACTCATTGATCTGTCATTATTCTGTCAATCGGGTCGCTCCATTAGGCCAATACATGAGTACTATCTATGCATGAAATTGTAGCAATTACCCAATCTGAATCAGATCGATACACCGAGCATTTCTATGAATGGAAGCAACATACCCTTTTAAAAGTTGGAATATAAGTTTGAAAGATGATGCATATATACAGCTAATACCTTAGCAGCATGTTGTTTCGCTATACTAGCCCCTACTCTCACCATTCAAGATGTTTCTCAAGTGACCCCTGGATATATGAAGCATACAGTTGAATGACGAGCATGAAAAGAAAAGCCTTTTGAGGGTACGCGATAAATCGCGTTTGAACCTCCTCTCACGCTGTCACGCTTGCACTTCTGTGACAATTACTTCCATCTCTGCTCTTTGCTGCCATGAAGTGAGCAAATTGATCGGTTCATTCTCAACCTGAATTGCGTGAGGGCCAATGGAAACTTAATTGTGCGGAGCTGTTAATTGTCAGCACTTGGATATATTGAGTAGCTGTCTCCCGCATGTGGGACACTGATTTATATGCTACTGGTATCTATCTCAAGACAGTTCACCGGAAAAGAGAAGTGACACAATGTTTTGTGCATGTACTTCATTCTGATTGGTCTATTCATCTTCTATGGATGCATTTTGCCTAGCGTCAGTTGTTTGGGTGACTGGATTACAAGTGCACTATGGTATAATTTTGATATGTAGTTCTCGGAATGAGTATTATCCGTATATGAGGTTAGACTAAAAAAAAAAAAAAAAACCAAAAAAAAAAAAAAAAAAACCAA
>KB312102.1:5496-36754 GCA_000328365.1 Capitella teleta | reverse complement strand
ATACGAACGCGATATCGGCGAATTATCCGCGGCTGTCACTTAACTTTTAGCTTGCTCAACTATCGAAACAGTGGGGTTGTTATAAGTGCAATTAACGATGTTAAAATGATTTATAAAATTTCAACAATGGTATTAGTATCTTTATGAAGGTTTAATCTCTCGAAAAAGTTTAATTGTGAAACAAAATGTGTTGGAAATTATCGATTTATTGTCAGTTGAAAGTGCCGATTTTTCTACTTTCTCCAGAGTTTGTCGAATTGCGCGTTATGATTGTGCTCGATTTTATCGATTCTGGTCGATTCACGTTATGATTACGAGAGTTAAAAATCGCGAATGGGCCCAATAAATTTTTTTTTCAGATAAAGAAATATCTAAGAAAGAAATAACAGTCAACTTTAAGGGTTTCCATGCACGATTGGCAATGCTATACTAATTATATTGTTGGATATGATTTTTCCATGTTATTTTCCGATGTTGCAAAAGTATCGTAAACAGTGGAGTTGTTTGAAGCATAATTAAAATTTTTTAACGAATTTATAAGCTTCCCAAAATGCTTCCATTATCTTTATGAGGATTTAATCTCTCTTAAAATGTTCATTTTATATCGAAATGTGCTCGAAAATATTGATTTATTGTCAGTTGAAAAGCGCTGTGTTATCACGAATTGCGCCGTCGTGATTTTTTTCGATTTACCCACTTCTTCTCGATTCACTTTATGATTGCGAGAGTTAAAAGTCGCAAATGGGCCCAAAAATATTTTTTCCCGATGAAGAAATATCTAAGGAAGAAATAACAGTCGGCTTTAAGGGTTTTCATGCACGATTGGCGAAGTTATACTGAATTTACTGCGGTTGGGTATGATTTTTCCATGTTAAAAGATAGCGGAGGCTCCGTTTCTAAGAAACAAAATGACGCCCATGTTCTAAATTTCCAGGAACCCGGTTTGCGCTACTCTCTTTAGCATATAGGATACTAGAGTGACTGATAACAAATGTCCTTGTGTCGAGTATAAGGACTATTGTGTGGGTTTGATCGGCAACTCAAGTCGGAAATGTACAAGTTATTACCGAGTTTTTCTTGAGACGATAGCTGACACCCCTTAATTAGCAACACCATGGAATGCAGGGTCGGGCGATGTACGTCTCCCAACGCTCAGACAATAGCTGCTCTAAGTCCTGCGCTGTGCTAGGATACTGTGGCATTCGACGCCTAACATTAGTCTTACCTCAGACTTGCTCTATTTGTGTAAAATAAGTATAGCAACGGAACCGCTAGGCAAGGCAGATCATATTAATATATTTGCCTCTTGGGAATTTGTGCAGCATATTGACGTGATGCTGAGATGTATAGCCAGAATCCAGGGAACTTGCTTGGATGACGTGGTCACACCACATCTACGGGTGTTACGTCACTTCCTAACGAGCACAATTTACTGGACACAATGTCCATTGTATAAACATACATCTTCAGTCATTGTGTCTCGTGTTTTGTGTTTTGTTGCAGACAGAATGTCAACGAGGTCAATCTTTTGTCTTCAGTACTCAACAATCGAAATGTCAGAGATACATTCTCTGACTATTGGTATGTTGGTATGACATAGGTGGAGCTGAGTTCTAGGGTTGCAAAAACTATTTTAGTCCATACTTACACACTCATGTCTATTGTACATTAGCCTTTGTTGCACAGACATAATATAACGTTTAACCAATGAAATTACAACCAAATTCCATGCATTTATCATTAACAAAATATGTTTTATTGTCATGTTATGTAACTTGTGTTTGTCCAGCATAATCATGCCAACCAAAACTGCACTCCGTGACATTCATCGTAAGATCCCACAATGGCATAGCCATAACATTAAAGCTGAACAGTAGATACCACACATAAAGAGATTATCTTGCTCTGGTGGCGTTTAAATCTACTAGTATAATCAAGTGAAGCTTTCTGTCCAGGAATTTGGAATCCGATTTCATCTGCATCAAAATGTTAATAAGTTCAGGATCTTTTGCTATATTCCTAGATACATGATTTAAGGGATAAAACACTGGAAGGAGATTTTTATATATTGTGTTCTGGAGTCCAATAACGATCGAGAGGAAGTGTAATTTGGTTATCTGGCTACAGAATCACGAGAACATGTATATCTGAGTGTAACCGCTTATAATTATACATGCGAGATGGCGATGTTGCAGAAACAATGCGGAGTACAGCCTCCTTCAGACAAAGGATACTCTCCTTTAGAAAACAGGTGACCTGAGTTAATTAGTCGAGTAAACATAATAGAATGAGTAATGTAATGCTGCAATTAATTAAAAAAAGCGCCATATCGGTGTTCACACTCTGCGGCATGCACTTTTTCTGATGTATCAAACAAAATAAAATACCCTCGATATCTTTGGTCGTGGCCGGTGTACCAGTGTTTTCAATCTCGTCACAAAGATACTCGCAGGTTCAATTTTTCCTTAATCAGAGACACTCCTAAGAAGTAAGTACCTTGCTTAACTCGTGTGCAGCACGTAAAGACAAGCTCGTGATCTTTACCAACAAGCCATATCAAAGGCCAGAATATCGAGTGTTCGTGACACTGCTTGACATTGGTCGACCAGGTGCCCCTGAACGTGAGAGGGGCCTTGATATTAGGATTTAAAGGCTGAATTATACTTGCATGTATCTGCCCTTGTGAAGTGATTTATGATAAAATATTCCAACTTCACACCAAGGCCTCCAAAAACTCTTGGATTTCCATGAGATATATTTCTACCCTATTTACTTGATGTTTTCGTTCCCCTATCCCCCTTCATTTTAGGGGTTGTTTTGTATTTGAATGAAAGTTTTAAATATTCTCAGTATATGGCCTTAAAAATCAACACCAATGACTGATACAGCGCCAAATTCGCGAAATATAACCCCAATTTATCATTCTGACACAAATCAACAATTTCCTGACATCATGTTCAAAGCATAAAGGAGACACGAAGAGCGGTTCCAAGACTAGGCATCGTCACCTTGAGTCGGAAAATGACGATAAATCTTCACTATTTTGAGTTATTGGGTTATTACCTTATCAGGAGACGTTTGATTTGGCTGATCCTCACTCAAATTAGCAAATACAAACAGACAATTCGTTGATTTAATGGAATTGCAAGTGTATTGATAATTTGCTTAGCATTCCATGGCTAAGAGTGGTGCTACGCCATAAAACCTCAAGAGAGTGGGATGGGAAAATCTGCTCTATACTACTACTTGGATTAAATTTAGCCATTGAAACTGACACAACATATATAATAAATTTTATGTCATTTCTGGCAGATCCAGCTTGCAAGCAGCAGCAGGTTCCGTAGGGGCCTGGGGGCCGAATTGATCTGGGGCCGAATTTATTCAAAGCTGGATTGGCCAGCCACAAACAAATACAGCCTGAAGGGGCCGTATGGAACAGTGTTGTAAGCAGAGTACTATCCACTACGTTGTCTCTCAGTCTTATCTGACGCCAAAATATGTGATGCCAATTTTCCTAAATGGCAGTATGGAGCTATGGGGCTGTTTGAATACCTAGAAAAGTCGAACTGATCCCGGATAATTCCCTCGGAGCTCTCCAAACCCTTTATCATTACATTCTTAGAAAACAAGCCTTTCCCGGCAATAATCATGGATTGATAGGCTACATTTTGTCCCATGGTATTTGAAACCACACGTACTAAGTAATTATAGCAGAGCGGTACTCTGTAATTATACATAATTGCTATACCTGGGAACGTGTTGGCATTTTCATTAATTGCGAAGCCAATCTATCTTAATGTAAGCCAATTATTACCTGAACTGTTCGTTGGTCTTTATAAAAGCAAGGACAAAATTCGGTACAATAAAATGCAAATAAAATATATTAAATCGGACTTAAAATAATGCATACAAGCTTATATATAAAGCATCATCAGGGCGAGTAAAAACAAAAAAAAAACACAAAAACAAAAAAAAAAAAAAAAAAAAAAAAACAAAAAACAAAAAAAAACAAACAAAAACAGAGAGCTCCCTTTTTATATTAAACGGGAGCTCTCTTTTAATTAGAATTTAACACTCGCAGTTTTATGATGTTATGTATGATTATTATGTAAATTGACTTTTTTTTGCGCTGCAAATTCCTGAATCCTGGTTAACATTTATTCGAGTACTCCCATAACATGAGTACTTTATTAGACAGTGGAACTGACTGGAATGAGACCCCAGCGAGGGCTTTACTCAAAAGCCATCAATCTTTTGAAAACTTTGCACTCTGGTCGGGAAAACTGATAGTTTCCTGAAGAGAAATATCCAGAAGCCTTCTGGAATGTGAAGTTGATCCAAGAGTCACAAACCGCCAAATCGGATACAGTGTATCAAGCACGTAACAGATCGTCATCGAGCAGAAGAAACCAGGTCTATCATGGATTGACCCCCTTCTGAATGCCTAAGAGTGACAGCAAACCGACATGACTGACAAATTTGACGAGTTCAGGGCTAAGACTGGTTCAAAATTTCCATAAGCACTGATTGTGCGACCGAAGAGGAATGCGAAAGACCAATATCTGCTCCCCATAAACGACCCCATCTCCAGATTACGAATATCCGAAGATCTAACAATTTCAGCAATATAATGTTCATTCATACCCTGTTAAGGTCATTGCAGGCTTCTTGAAAAAGGAAAAAGAACTCACGGCATTTTCATGGTTGGCACACTCCCAATTTTTTTCAAAATGAACATTTATGGGATAAACTGAAGTCAGTAATTCATCATCGTCTCCCGCCTTTCCAGAATAGTAGAGAGCTGAATGATTCAGGGCTGTAATAACCCGGTTGAGAGTCTCATTAATTAAGAAAGTTGGCCCAAAATTCACTTCATGCGCTATATTGGCGTGTGAGTCAGAGGACTGGGAATATCTTAACAAGAAAATTGAACATTATAATTTTAATCCCTTGTCGATTGTCCCTCGAATTAAACAAGGCTAATTCCATTTGTTTTCTTGGAATTACCAGGAAAATATGCGCAAGTGGTTCAACTAAGAACACATGAAAAAACGTGTCTATACAATGCATACTCCAAATATGGCATAACAAAACAAAAAAGTTGCGATTCTTTTGCATCTGCGTGTATCTGTTTTGCTGGATAGATCAAGTATCGGAAGCTTTAGAAGGTGTATTTTTTACCTGTGAGACAACTATACATAGACACATTAAGGCACGTGCTGGGTGGCATAGCAGGTCAAGTCAAACGTGTAGAAAAAAAAACAACCTCCCGTGAAGAGCTAAGATCACAGGATAACTCCAGGGGCCACTTATACGTATACGTGAGCAATTTACACCAGGCGTTAAACGAAACACGCCCTTTTAACCAGGTCAAACTTGGTTCACAAGTACAGGCAATGCCGAGCCAGATGCTGATTTCTCTGCCTCATATTTAGTCATGACTATCAGACGAACACGTTATCTTCAGAGTGCTAGAAGCAGCAGTTAAAGCTAGCCTCATTCGGGACATCATAGATAAAAATCTATGGGAAACCACATTGAACGTGCAGTGTGATTAATACTGATGAATATGAAATGAAAGGCAGGAGAGAAAAACACAACCAAATGGCGAAATGGGCCTTAACCACAGGTACACCACGTGCATCAATTTCTCTGTTATGCATTATTGTCGTTGCTTCCAAGTACATGTTCTGAAGCTCGTTGATGATCTAGCTGAAGCAACATAGCACGGCAAGACAGACAGCATGGCATGTTATCATAAATTGACGTATATTTTATTTTCAGAAAATGACTGAGTATTGATTTGAATGAAAAAAACATAAGATAAACTGAATACATCAAGGTTGGTATTTCAAGATAACGCCACAAAAGACCCCAAGGGTAAAGTAAAATAGCCTGGGGTTTCCCCCAACCCGCAGAATAACTGCCTTATGTCTTGACTATATCGCATAAGGGGCCATTATTTATTTAATTAATTTAATAAGGGGCCATTAATTATTTAATCGCGATGTGATTTTTGTTCCCATTATAATTCAACGCACGTGCTGGGCATAATTTCGTGTGTCCTTGCCTTATTCTTTCATGTTCATCGTGATTGTGAGTGGTTTTGCTTCCTTTAAGAGACGGACGATAATTTACGAAACAAACAATTATATTATGTACAATTATATATAATGAAAAATATATTTATAATACCATGAGATGCATGTACACAGAGGGAAAGAGAACAACTAAATGTCATTATGATATATTTCTATGCGTTGTACTGAGAGGTTAGTGGGCAACCGGTTAACTGGTGAACCAAATTTCTATTGGCTAACCGATTAAGTAGCCGGTAAATGAAACTAAAAATCTCAGCTGTGATGTAGAATGCTAAAGTGTCTCACGATAATTCATTTTGCTTAATTTCCTTGACCTAACTAAAACGTTATTCCAAGACAAATACCATAGACGTATTACTGGCTATAGACTATGTATATTGGCCTTGAATCCCCGGCACGCAGTCGAGCGAATCAGTGAACCGGTGGAAAGGGTGTGAAGAGGCATTTCCGTCTCCTCAATTGGGCCGTTTAGTGGTGTTTTGCTTCAAACGTGATTGGAGAGGAGCTGAACCAGAGGTAGAGGTTAAGGGATCAGGGTCAGCATCTGGCGGCAAGCGGGCCAAATCCGGCACTCGATCGAGAGCCCTGGATCTGACACGCAACCTTTAAGAGACTTCATAACAGAATCGGACACTCGAGAGCCTTTCCTCAATTTTCTCTGCTTAGACCAAAATGCTCACAAATATTATCGTCATCACAAAATCAGTATTTGTCAAACTTATTGTTTAATGGAACAGCGTTTTCATGATATATACTTTCCGTGAATAAATAGCACCCTTCGATTCGATAATAAGTGCCGTGTTGCCTGACCTGACCTGACCTGACCTGAATCCACCTTTGGTGCTGTCGTGAAGTGACGTTGTATCCGTTGTGTGCCATTCACCTCGAGGCCATTGTTGCTGTGTTTTGAAAGAGTTACCTACTCAAGATAAAGTTGATGGTTTATTGTTCGATTGGAACTGGAAACAGGAACATCCACATTAGTAGAATTAGCTCAGCAGTCTTTTGAATGTGTTATTGTTGCAGGTCGTGCATAACATCATCATTACAACCGTGATGATATCATTATTTTGCAGTAGAGTTAGATTGATCACAAAAATGTGTCGTTTACTGAGTGAATTACTTAGTGAACGCGATTTCCCTAAATATCCTTTGATTTATTCTGACAATGTTTTCCTTTGCTAACATAATAATATAAAGCAATTATTGTTCGTACCAGTGCCAGCTCCGTCTTCGTGAGCAGTAATCACAAGCCCTTGGATCCAAACAGATGTTGTTTTTGTTTGCCAGCTTTCACGACGTTTCGCTGATAGCTGTCGTTTGCAGGCAGGCGCGTGACAACGATCGAGATGCGCAGTTATTTTCATCCAATATATTCTTTGTTAGTTTAAGGTTAATTCAGAATTACTTGAAGAAATAATAATTCACAGGTCTCTTTACAACATGTGAACCACCAAATATACCATTTAGTAGTATTAGGATAATGTAATGTCATGATTTGTTTAGCTCATATAAGTAATTTTATAAATTGGTTAATCAGTGCAAATGAGTTTAATTGTATTAGAGAGGTTGGATATAATTTAAGGACCCAACTCAGTCGAATGTGAAATAAAGGTAATAATAATAAAATAATAAAATATTTGTAAATTGGTGACGCCTGAATGATGAAATTTTAAAGAATGGAAAACAGCCTATAATTATTTTGCACACTTATTTTATTGACTAATTCCACGAGATATAATTCAGGCTAAAATCCTTAGCACCTCACTTCAGAAATTGGTGGATTTATTTATTGTAGGGTGGAGTCATAACACCCAATCATATCCCATGTCTCAAAATATCCAATTGTTTAAACCGAATGCCACATTAAAATTCAAAGCGTGAATAAATTGAGCAAATGACTTGTTGCCATGGCAACTTTTTATATTCCATCCAATTCTCATTGTCTAATTATTACTGATAAACTACATGTATATACAGATGGAAACCAGTGCAATATTCTTTCAATATCATCATATCAAGAGTGGAAATGCTCCCTCCTCTCTGATGAATACCTCGGCTATCGTTAAGTGGCCAACATTCTACTAATGAAGCTGTGATGTCCTTATAACTACAGGCTTCATCAGTCAGTTAACTACCTCAGGGGATGTAAAACTGCGCAAAGATGAAGGAACCTTGTAGATCTAACGTTTTAACGAAGGGATGAAACTGCTGACTCATCTGTAATTAATATATCTCCTGTGAGCAACATAAAAATCAGGCAACAATGCTCACAGTGTGCTCATCAGAATGACAAGCTTCCTAATCCTCTGATATCAAACAGCAAAACTTTACTTCATAACTCTCCGCTGTTATTTTTTTACAATCAGTCAGCGCATGTCAAGATTTTCGCTCGGTATTGCCTTGGCTGATTGTGATAGCATCGTTGGCACTTCTGTATTGAATGTACAAAAACATTGCAATGTAAACGAACTGTTATATGTGGGAAGGAACTTATAATTGTTAAATTGTATAGAAATACAACGGAGTTGACAGTCGGCTTGTTTTGTATGAAACAAAGAGTCTATAAGAATGCGTCATATTCGCTGTTCTAAGCTAAGCATCTCCAGGGCAGCATTGTACACTCCCAATGCCTCCCACGCATCAGTTTAAGCTTGCATCGTTGATCGTCACATAAGGCTCCGACAAACGAGCCTCGTACACATTCAAGAAGGTCTTATCTCTGGCGAACAGAGAACATCACGAAGAATCGAGCTACGTCATAACGATAGGAATCTGTTGTCTTTATAAGGAACGCCACTGAATTTGGCCATTTTGACATTTCAAGGGTCAAATGAGGTTAAGTGGGTTGCCTGAACTCTATTTGTCGGTTGGTAGATTGTCCTAGGTTTGAGTTAAATTAATGATGGGTGACTGTCAGGTTCAATAATAAAATATTGAGTTGTATTATATGTAAAATCAAACATTTATTTGGTATCCTTAGCGTTCTAATAATTAGTTTTGCCTCCAATTGAACCCAATCAACTTTATGGTTACAGTGGCATAAGTGAACAGGATTAGCGTCCGTTCGTGATCGATATTTCCAGCCCAATGTCATCAAATAAACGAACATGATTGACTATAAATTAGTCTCATTGTGATGCAACGTTCTTCGCCAGAATCCATACAGAACCCTTAACCCCAGTTAAGCGCTGAAGATGTCACATGTAATTGGACGCCATCATCAAAGGCGAAATATTTGAGTAATCATGTCTGTACACTTTTTTAAACCTTAAGCGCAGTAAAAATGCCCGCAAGAAAGGTCAGCCCAGGTAGACAGTGTGCATATAAGTAGTAACTAGATCACGTGTCACCTGACGCTCGCTCCAGCCTGGATGCAAGATCTAGATTTTGAATTAAATGGTGAGATACAAAAAAAGATCATACTCATAAGAATGCGAATTAATACTGTTGATCATGAGGACTTCATTGATTCGAGAGTAACAGAGTGATAAAGTTGAAATTGACACTTCTTTCTTTCACCGTGCAGAGAGTTTTAAATAATTATCGCACTTTGAAGAAAATGATTCCTGTTACTAAAACATTCCCAAACCAAAATGCTCTATTAATTTTACAAAAGAAAGTAATTGTGCCTCATTTGATAACAATGCTAAAAGTGTTTATCTATGCAAATTTATATAACGACATTGTCTTGCACTCTAACTGGTAGAGCTCTTCCAATGCGAAGGAAATAGTTATAAGTAGCATTTGTAAGTTTAGGTTTAATGAATAAGCATGGTCAATCGACAAGCATTCGGAGATCAAAAGCAATATTGAAATGTTTTGAAACATTGCATGGAGTCTTCATTTAAATCACTATCGGTGTGAACACTATCTAGTATGAAGCAAAAAACTGTTCTAGATAGGCTGCCACAGCTTCTAGTGAACATCTACTATGGTATACCATCAAAGATTGTAGTTGGCCGTATTATTATGTGTAATTAGACAATGTCCTGTGAGCCGAGGGATTGGGAGGGAATGTATGGCGTCAGTAGAGAGTAGAGATAATCTGGCTGATGCCATGCATAATGTCGTACGTGGCCAGCTGCACCTTGCATTCAACATGTTGATCAACAGGCAGCCAGTGCCATTGTCTCAGAAGCGGCGTGGCGTGGTCTCGATTAGGAACCATTAGTACCACGTGATCGGCAGCGTTCTGTTTCACCGGGTTGCCTAGGATGCCGACTAAGAGGCAGTTTGCAATAGTCGAGAGAGTGTGATAATGTACGAGGGTGTGCGCTGTATCGGTCACCAAGGATCGTCGGATCTTTGAGATGCAGCGTTGATGGAAGAAGGTGGCACGGCACAATGAGTTAACATGTGCTCCAGCACTGAAGACTGCATCCACGCACTTTCATGGCTGGGCTGGTATCATGCACATACGTCGATTGTCAGAGAGAGGAGGGAAAAGGTGGCCATGTAATGACTAGCACTTCCCATTTTTATTTCGTATTATTAATTTCCTTTGTTCATCAATCAAAGACATCGCCAGAACCAAGAATAACGAATAGTTTCACTGTGAATTCAATCTCTAAAATTTTAGCATCTGAGAGTGTCACGGTAACCATGGTAACGATCCCAGACAAAGATTTCCGCAAGAGCAATAAATTAGCAACTTATTTCACCACAAGGAAATGCTTTATTGCACTTCCCTCTTCACGCAGTACGTATCGGTTTACACGTGCTAGTCGTGTCGTCTATTAAGAACAGTTCATTTAAACCACGAGTTGCAAAATCATATTTCACTATCATATATCAAGCAACATGAAAAACACTATAAGTACAATTTCAAACAGAAGGGAATCAAGACAAATGGAAGTTTCAGGCATCAACAATGATAAGATTTTGAGCATATTTAGAAGGGCTGCACGATAAGAAAAAAGACTGCATTGACTCACTCCTTGGTAACTTCTTAGCACTATGCCCAAGTTATAACGGGGATAAGTGGTTTGTGGCTGTTTTCACTAATGTGTTATATCGTGTATACTATCATGATAAGTTTATAGCTGCAATGAATGTATCTATGGTTTTAATGTCAGGTTTAATTATCGAATTGTAGAACGCCTCGAACGGTGTATTCTGGTGGAACTTGATCGCGCAGAGATAATTCAATCTTTTCATTTATAATTCACTTCAATTCAAATGAATCAACGAACAGCGGCCTCCAGTGATTCACAGTGAATCCCACAATGACTATACCGACACCGTCATCGCCATAATTGTGAATTATGTTATTCTGCTGATTAAATCAGTGCAATTGAATTAGAACCTCGTCGCCTTCATCTACGCCTGCGCTCTGCATGGGTCGAATAACTGAATTGATAGATTTCCCTGCAGGTTATCAGTGAGGTCTCTCCTAAGCAGATTGGATCCCTCCAGGATGCGCCGTATTGCGTATATGTAACTGCAGGGTGAACAGTTAGACTAAGTTGGCCTGGTGGCGTTTGCATTACAAAATTCACAAAATTCCCATAAAAATTTACATTGGTGCAATATGTACAAAATGAATCACTGATCATTACTATCTTAATGACATCAAACTTTGATACCAATAACACCCTTTAAGAACAAATTGCGTTCAGTAACTCAGTTTTCTCATTGATTCAAACACAATTTGTTTCAATAACCTGTCCCAAGAAACCGTATCGTCAAATCAATTTATAGGTAATCGATACAGGAACTATATCAGTATAAATTACCGACTTTTTGCGAGAAAGTGAGGCAAATGTTACTCAAATGCTTTGGAGTCAAAACCAACCGCTTCCATGTGATCTCCATAAAATTACATAACTATATGCAATTGTCTCAATATTCCGCATTTGATGAGATCAAAAGGAGTCACACTTTTGATGTCCATGTTTGCTACTGACCAAATCTGTCTCTGTCTCTGCTAGTGACCCTTGTCCATGCATTTGGCTTGCTGACCAGCGGAGTGTGAAATGGTGGCTGGTCAGTGTCTCGAGAGATTAGCTCCAACAGCAATCAGTTTGCTCTTCTGCTTTTATATCCTGATATGACTTCATCTTAAGTCTAAGTAACATGATCTATCCATCAGTATTTTAGTAATTGAATCAAACAAGTTTAATTAATTATATTGAGGAGAGGGTGCTTTTCGGATACAATGAATACACACGCGATGTTATCTGTATGGCTAAACCGCTTCGATATCGATACAGTGGTTCAATGCAATATTTATCTAAAAAATATAATTATTGATATCTAGATTGAAGCTCAGCAATTACGTCTTGTAGGCTCCACCAATATACATAAGATCCTACGTTAAATTACTCATTAGTCTGTCAAGAGATAAGTATTATGGTATAATTAACACATAATTATTTTTCTATGTGAAGCTACTCACGCCTCCATAAATTACATGCTTTCATTATTTGAGAACAAGCAGTAAATGCGTGGAATGTACTGAGAAGACAGATGAACAGCAAATGACCAAGAGGAAAAGTTCTTTTGTAGAAGAGAGGATCAACACAACAGGTTATATCAGCTCAAGTGTTCATATAGACCGTGTAAGTGTTATTATACAATGTGCTCGTGTAAGTCGTAATTTTGAGGTTAATTAAGGGCTGCACCATGAGGACATTGTCCTATTAAGATGAATATACATGAAGAACATATTACACATGAGGCATGAGGGATGATCGGGTTCTATGTCTCTTCCAACCCATTCGGATGATACGGGCGCCAAAGCAGAAGCCCGAACCTATCGAAAAATCCCAAATGTTCTTTATTTTGTGTGCCACCATAGGCAGTAGTATAATAGGGCACGCCCTGGTTTCGCAGTTGGGCAGCACAACAAAGTCACAAAATAGTACGATGTGTCGACCAAAATAGCAAATTATCCACTAATATACACTTATTACTGTGTTTTCTTCACCTATAAATGGTACCTTTCTTCTATACTTTTGCTGCCTCACTTTAACAATATCTGCTGAACAGCTATAAGGGATAGTAATGCAAGGGTAATCATCATATATACGTGTATAAAATGCTGTGTTGCGTGCCCCTAAGCCCCAGAAGTGTAATTAATGCTTGGTTTTGATATTTAATTACAGCCATATTGGACATTCTATAGCAGCATTGAATGTTCTTCAAAAAAGACCCCATCCAGCAATGTTCATCTCATCAGCGTAATAAGCATCCATTGAAATGAATGTTATGGGAAGCAGAGCGACAAGAATATTGGCCAGTGACCAGACAGTGACCAGACCCATACAGCTTCGCAGTTCTTATAATAGCCCCTGGTGCATCCCATTTTGACATTACAGCATAGAATCCAATCTGGCTTAATTGGTTATTGATTTTTGCATGGTGCTTGGGTGATTTGTGGACTGCAAGGTCACTGGGTCCGAGGCTTTGTCAAAGGCCTCGTTGAGTTTATGATCCTATTCTGTTAATACTTTATCTTTGCATCCAAGCGGTCCACTGGGAGTGGATAACGGTGGCAAGCCCTGGATGGTGCAGTTAGGTGGCTACATGGAAGTACGTTGCAGAGCAACATCAGTCAAACCAGAACCTATTGTATTCAGACATTGACACATGACACAGCCAATTATCAACAAAGAGGTCGCAGTCATAAAGAGACTGCACAATTCGAGCTCAGCTCTTTTCAACTTGCGCAATGTCTTAACAATAAGGCCTTGATGTACCTGTGCTATTCTTCTCTTGTCTATTCTGACTCGCCAATTGTGTAAGAGGTCTATGGGATCTATTAGGTTGTAGATTTCTTGGAACCCTACTGACAATTGGATCATTATTATTTTCTTGTCCGGATAATGCTGCATGAGGTTTTAGAAAATTTGGCTGGAAGGGATGAAGTTTTGTGAAAGAGCTGCAACGGGATTAGAGTAGTTTCTATTCTGTCACACGCCTGCCCCTCTGTCTGTGTCCATGTCACAGTGCATATGTCGGCAAAGTGTCAATGTCGCACTGAGCATAGATAAGCAGACTGGCTTTTTGTTATACCACATTACACGTGGAACATGTTTTCTCACTTGTTTAACACCTAGTAATAGATTTTATATGTTTGAGCCTTCTTTTGTTTTCGAATGAATAAGAAGTATATATTATATATTGCTCCTGAAAAGTCACCATGCATCCGTATACCGCAAATCCCGTATTATTAATAAAGAGGCTCGAGAACCAGATCAATTCACAATATTTCAAAACATTGCCCATATCTAAGAACCTGCTATGAATTAAATTGAATAAATTGAATTAAATAAACATTTCATTGCATATAATTGTAAAAAATGTAAACAATGTATCGTAACGTATTCTTCTTCTTTGTTAGAATATTAGCCATTCATCTGAGGTAATTGTCGCCTGTTACTCATCAATATCACGACATGCCCTTATATATTCCCTCAATACCAATCTTGTCACCAATACCATCACCAACCCCTGCATTGCAATTCATATCACGTTCAATTCTTCAACATCAATCTTACGGTTTCGGTGATCTGAAATCCTAATGATATAATTGACTACCCTGGCATAATTGCATTAAAATTAGTGTTCTTAGTGGTTGTATTAATTATAGATATTCCAGTCTGGGTATTGTTTGAAATAATAATAATAATAATAATAATAATAATAATAATAATAATAATAATAATAATAATAATAATAATAATAATAATAATAATAATAATAATAATAATAATAATAACAACAATAAATAAATAATAATAAATTTATTCAAACACGTAAAGTTTGGCAAACAGTGGCAGTTGATGGTGACAGAAACAAAGTTGTTTATGCGTCACCTGCAAATGAATGAAAACGTGAGAAAAAAAAGAAACAGAAACAGAAAACAGGAAACAGGAAAAAAAAAAAAAAACAACAAAACACACACACACAAATACACACACACACACACACACACACACACACACACACACACACACACACACACACACACACACATATACACACATACAGAATACAACAAGAACAATTGCTATAATATAAATAGGTTTTAAACATACTTTGAGATAATTAAATATTTTAGGGTTTTTTTGAAAGAGAATATCGAGGAGTTGCTCAAAATAGGAGCAACCCTGTGGAATATTTCGAATACACCGATAAAGCAGGACACCCAATAGTTCTCAGTTGGCATGTCATATCACAATATACATGTCGCTGTTGCAAGTGTGTTAATGAAAAACTAATAATTCTGCTATTGTAATGTAAGTGTTCCTTTTTAGCTAATTTTGTCCTTTGCAAATTGAATGGCAAATTTAAGGAAGCAGATATATCAATCTCACGGAATTGGAACCAAATAAATTATGATCTTTGGATAAAGTGTAGATAGAGTAATCATTTCAATACTCATTTTCGTTTATATGTATTATTTACGCATTACAAAGAAATAGCCAAATATGCATACTACTCTTAGTATAATTATATTAAGAATCTCAGAGCATACGTTTTAAGGAGGAGCGTTTTAGAGTTACGCAATCGCATGAATACTTAAATTTGAAATCACCTCGTGCCGTTTTAATGGTGGTTTGGTTGTCCACAGCAAAACAAGTATGGAATTTGATTTAAAACACCATAAAATTAACCGAGAAAATTGGCCCTTTTCCAATCAAAATTGTGTACCAAGAACAAATTAACACTTAAATGGTGACCGAATAACTTCAAATGTAATCGCTTACACGACAAAGAAATAATTATGATTATTGAATGAATGATAATCATCGTAATCGTAATGATAATAATTTATCGAATATGAGAAATGTTAATGAGACACATTACCTGATATCCTGAATGTTTATGAACTTATGAGCATATGTTAACTACAAGTGCAATAACCTGTGTTTTGCGATGCCTTGATGTCGTAATCTGATCAGAGCCACCTTAATTGCTCCATGCGAGTGCACTTACCCAAACCCACAGGAATGACAGACCCCTCTCGCTCAAGCATCAGTCACGGCTAATAAGTTCCAAGAAGCAAGTCATAAAGCATGACGCTGCCCTTTGAGATGGTGCTTGGAGAAGGCGATAAGCCTCTCATCTCTTGATCTGCAGGGACAAGCATAGAGATTGCTGATGGTGAACGAGCGGTTGAATGGAATCGAGCTCATTCGTGAAGCTCATCCAAGAATTGTGGTCATCCGTGAAGAATTGGGAAACAACCCTTCCTTCCCAGAATGATAAGCAGATCAATTCTGTAATCTAGGAGACTGCGTTTTACAATGACTACGTAAATGCATGTAACACTTTAAACTTAATGCACAAACAAAAGTTAATCCAGTGAAAGAGGATAAAAAACTCACCAAGTTGCGTAACTCATTAAAATAGTTTTACATCATCATACTCATCTAAAACCCGTTACTGAGCGCCAAATCGTGTGGCAGATTTCCAAATTGGCCCGATTGCGGTGTTTATTTCATCCCCGAGTCAAATTTTGGTCAATTCAACAGTTTGTCAATCGATTTTTTGCTCGTGCATTGATTATTAACGTGACTCTAATTTGGTTTATTAATGACGTTATAAGATGATAGGTCTCTGAAATTAACCCAAAAATAATAAGTTAATGTTATGTATCTCTGTGCAAGAACAGTACAAGATAAGTTAAACCACTTGCGCACGTATTCCTGAATTTTCAAAAGAATCAAATGGAATTAACCCAGTTGTATGCTCCCCATCGCCTTAAACTCTGATTCGTGTTAAATGTATACATGTAGTGGAGTCTGATAATCGGAGTGATGCGTCCGGAAGCTAGTTGAATACATTCACCATTACGTAAAAACAAACAGAAGTCATGCCTGTTGCCGAATTGTATTGAAAAGGCCAAGAAGCTATTTATTGGCGGAAAAGATGACCATGATGATGTTATTGGAGAAACAATCGACAAGGGGTCAAAATACAAATGTTTGATTTTCATGTTCAGATATTTCCAGTCCTTTGACTCAAACACCAATAACAAATGAGAGGATTTTAGGGCCAAATTTCTCAATGAAACTCTCAACCTTGCCTTGTGTGGCGTTGTTACAGCCCTGAATCAGTTTTCTGCTATTGTGGAGAGACGGGAGGCGCGAGGAATATTCTGCTTTAGTTTGTCCAATAAATGTTCATTTGGCGCCAAATTGGGGATGTGTGCCAACTATGAGTTCATTTCCTTCTTCAAGAAGTCTGCGATGACCTGGATTATTGGTAGGCATTATTTTACTGAAATTGTCGGATCTCCGCATATTCGTAACCCGGATTTTGGTCTTTTATGGGGATATGAGCCCCTATCTCTCCTCTCTGAGCCAATATCAAACGTTTCTCTGCAGATAATGGTCGGTCACATTCTTTCACTCTCGCACATTTGGTAAATATAGCTGTCTTGATCCAGTCCTAGCCCTGAGCTCGCCGGATTTTTCAGTCGTCTTGGTTTCCTCTCACTTTGGAGTATCATTCCAGTCAATTTCATCGTCTATCAAAGTAATCTTGTTATGGGATTACTCTAAAGGATGCTTGATTCATAGATTGGCTGCTCGAGGAAATTAATTTTGGATCACGAACGGTTTGAAAATTAACGGAGTAAACTCGCGCACTGTGTAGTACATACCTGTACATTATTAAGCCAGTTATTGATCGTTGCGTTTCTTTTGCACCTAAGTATAGATTACATGCGACTGGAGTCCATGTCGCTATGGGGCATACTCGATCGGTATTTCTGATGAAATTAATTATTGTGATCGATAGCCAACGCTGTGTGGAATCGCATGTTTATCATGTCCGCTAATTACGGCAAAACCTCACAAGATCTCGGGTATCTCCATTATCCAGCTGGACATCCTCGAAAAAATCCTCACTAGATTCCATGGGTGCCAATTTCAATTTCCGCTTTGTCTGTGGATATACTCAAAGATATTGCGCAAATTCGGAATTCTGGGCTATGGTTCTAATGATGGAATTGCATTCAGGAGTTCATCTCAGCAAGCAATTGCTGCCCTTGAATGCCTTGTAATTGGATTGATTCAATCGATTGGTGTGGTTTGGCTAGTTTTGTCTCCTTGTCCCCGCCTACAATTACAATTACACTAGAATTTGCGTCTTCGTCACGATACCCAGGTTCTGACACTGTAATTGAATCGTATGCTCTGAAGTATGCATACAATATATAAATACGTATTATTCCCGATGTTTGGTTTATCTCTTTCCTTTCTTTTCCTAATTCCAGAAATGAATGACATACATACATACATGTATAATATATATAATTATATACAATCACAACCCCAGTCATTGGCAAAGTGGTTGCACACTGCATAACAGACCCCACATAAGGCCTGCGTGGGCAGGAGTTCCTAGAATTATCCGTCAACAGCTTCAGCCATTTAACCGATAATATTATTTACAGCTCCTGTATAAAATAATATGAAGGAAAGAGACCTCTTATCAAGCCCATCACAAGGTGGGTTAGATCATCAGTCTTATGTTGGTTTGGTCGTCTGGAAAGAAGTCGCCTACAACGCTCGTTCATCCTTGTTTAAATTCAGCTATCCATTTTTGAAGCACAGTCTATGATGGAACACTAATTCCAAGAGTTCTTGTCAAATATTTAAAGGCTTCCGTCTCAGTTACCTTCTTTAATGTAATATTCAATCTCGTACCACAGTTTTGGTACGAAAGCGAACCCGTGTTATAGTATGTTGGTGTACTACGCAGGTATATTCATTGCGCGCGGTAGCAATCAAGCAATGACATTCTTCCCGACACATCTTACCTTTCAAATAACACATAGAGGCAGCAAACCTTCCATTCGCCCTTCGTACAACCACCCTACATGTCAAATATAATGTGCATTGTGCTTGTTATGTGGACCAGCAACGGTCCACTGTGCCTTGATTCGTGTGTTAACACAATTCTTTGTATGCATACCGCTCGTTATAAAATTATATTTGATGCATAATTCAAATGTAATTTCATGGACTGATGGCATTTCGTCAGATAATGTTACATGCATCCAACACATGCAATCATTCCCCCCGAATGGAGACGTATCATGTCCATGTCCACCCTATCATCAGTGCATGGTTTCGTACCTATTTCCGACCTTTTAGCCTTGCCTAACTGACCACTTGATTGAAGGCATGGGGTTCCTTTTGACGTGCCTACAAGACGTGAATTCCCTATCAGAGCTACAAATAATCCCAGCAATAAACAAGGCAAAATATCCTACTACGTTTGGACCATACACACAAACACTCTGTATGCAAGCTTCATGTCGATTGAGGCATTATCCTTGGGCGGTGAACTCCAAGAGTCATTAGTGATGAGGCTTATGAGTAGAAGAGAGTCATCTCCATTCAAATCGTGCCCCCTTTCCCTCTTCCATTCAATACCTGGAGGGCGGATAAGGGACGCGAACCCATGTGATATAACATGAAGGTTCACCATGCATCAACGCTGGACGTCCCACTCAGGTAATGCACCCTAATAATTATATGATAAACCAAAGATTTTGAATTCTACACTAATTTTTTTTGTTCCGCTGACAAACTGGAAAACCAAATTAGGCTAACATCAGGCATAAGGTTTCCTTGAACAACCGCTATTAGCAAAGGTATAATGCTTATTGACACATTCATACTATAAGGATCAAAAGATCATTTCGTCAATTGTGTGCCTTAGTTTTAACATGTCTTCTGACACAGTAGTTAATAAGTAGCAGAGGTTAGCACAGGAAATTTACAAATACAAAAAAATGACTCTGTGATACTGCACAAATCTTTTGAACTAAATTATTACTTTGTTGAGCCACCAAAACAATAATTACTAAAAACCAATGGTCTTATTTGAATGGTTGATTTAACACCTAGTAAAACTCTTTTTAATGATCTCAGAACGATCTTTATCACTCACCTAAAAGCAGTCGATGAAGCGGCGGAGCAATAAACTCGTAAACAGCATGCAATCATGGAAATTATTGGTGCAGAAAATGTCGGTTTCTAAATGGTTGTAGTAAACATTGCACAAAGCCACTCAAAAGCTAACAATTACAATTAAGGGCCAACAATCCCACCTGGTGGCACTCACATTAATACATTTATGCTTGTATAACATTGCTTTTGAATGTTTTCAAAAATGGTCGCAAATCCTCTTAATCTGCAGTCTATGTTGACTGGGAAGATTAAAGTTTCTGGTTCGAAGCCGGTCGGCCCACGAAGCACGGATTAATTGTGGGTTATAACTCACAGTATACAGTCCTAACCAACTGCATAGCAAGGCAAATCTGACATCCAACATCAGACATAAGTTTTAGGCCGGACGTCCAGTTTGCTGGAGCTGTGGAACTCTGGTCGCAGTCATTCTAAGCTCTTTTTTTTTTCTGTGAATTAATATTTATATTGTCAAAAACTGACCCATTAATAAAGACAATCAGAACTTCAGAGGTTGGCCATTTCAAATATTTATTGCTTGATTCCCCATCGGGTTCCAAAATAGAGGCACCACAATGACCACTTGTCTAGATTTAAAGGCGATTGTTTCGAAGAACAATTTGGTTGCAAATTGGTTCTTCCAAGTGAATGCATATTTTGACGATAAACATTTTGCGTCTTAGTCCTACACGTGTCTTGAATTGCCCAATTATGACATCGAGAGACTGGAATAAAAGATGATGACGTCATATATATATATCATGATTTTACGGCACTTGGGTGAATTGGGTGTGGTGGATAATAAGCTGAATAGACCTGGATGCATGATGACTCAATATTGCCAAGCAATGCAAAGAATCAAAAACGCACAATTAACTGTTAACAGTGATGATCTGTAAGCTTGCGTGTCCAAACCGAATTAAACCGAAATATTGATCAAAACGCATCGGTTCGGTTCATATCGGTTCGGCTAATAACTACTTCCGGTTTGATAAACACGAAATTCGTTACTTTTGATGTTTCCTAATGTCCACTGCGCAAGGCTTTGGTGGAGTGCTGAGCGCATTCCTTTTACTGCAATATACTCGAGTTGCGTTGAATTTCTCGAGATATTCCTTGGTATTATCGTCTTACTCAGAATTGCAAGATTGTATCATTCAAATGTACGTTACTGTGTCCGTGGCTGAACGCTCCCAATTAGGAGTTCAAGTCTTCAATGACTCACAAAGGAATCTCAACAATACGCATTGTCTCCTTTGATTAAACTGTTATTACTCTCGGATATAAATCGGGTTGAAGTTCAATAAGCGAGCCTAGTTAATTTTGCATTATTTTATTCAAGCAATATTATTATAAAATTATCATAGATTCATCTGTTAATATATATTGCGTTATCAGCCGGATTTATTACCTGATCTCAGCGTAATTGTGACAGTACGATTGCAGGACATCATTGGTCGAGAGATGCAGCTCTGCACTCTGCGTGATATCGGCGCTGGATTCCGGGAAAACAAAGATCGTTCGCACCTGCTAAACAATTATCGTGGCTTCAGAGAATAAAGTAGTCTAACAACCGGGTGGCGTTGTTCAATGAGTACATGACGTCCCGGAATTCTCTCTGTCACTTTTTCCAAAGTGTTTTGTTGGTGATCTTCTCATAGATCACATGATTATAAATCGTCGAATAGGCGATGATTGTCCCGATGTGTCGCCAGTTTGAGAATTCTTCTGTGACGTTTCAGATCGATGTCATTGACAGTCTGTGATCATGACACGACACAGAATACTGTGTCAAACACGTGTAAACTTGAGCATCATGATAAACATGATATGTAATGAAATGGAAGGAATCCTGAGAAAGCTCGGATCATCTCCATTCTGCCATGACAGTGACGTTGCAGGCAAAGTGACACAGCAATCAAGGAAATGTGTCCACTTTGTGTAATTCTGGCTCTAGCATTCTACTTTCTCCTTATTGTCTCCTTGTTTTAATAGTTTGATTCGAGTTATGTTCGAATAATTTGATGAGCTAAGAAGTTACATGGCTGTTTTATTCTTGCTTTTCATTATTTTTTTTATTTTTTTTTTGTGTGTGTCCCATGCAAACACCTGTCACCTTGTCACTCGTAATTGCCCTTGTCCCTTTAGTGCATGCACAATCATATAACTAGCAACTGAATGTTGCATATGAAAACCACCAAAGCATCCATATTTGCAATATCTTTGCGAACAGTGAATTATTGAACAAGATAATCATAATGTTGAAAAAGCAAATGATGCGGAATGCGTTGGCGCGCTTTCTTTGATCACATTTCTTGTGGAGTTTATCTTATTTAATGATGATGGTCTCGACCATGGGTCACGTTAACTAGTTTCGTATGTGCGCGCATAAGGGGCTGATCAAACATATCGCCAAACAGTTATCATAGGCGGGCAACTGCAAACGCTGCTACGTAGCATACTAGTAATTATAGCTGTCCACTTGTCCTCAAATCACATTGACTGCAAGCAAGGGCCTGTCCCCAATTGATGTCTCTAAGGAGTTATTGTCATAACATAGCATATAACGCCCCGGATCCGAGTAATCATATCATATACGGGGAGACATTCATGAGAACTGTTGCCATTGTCTGAGCCCGAGAGAATGCAATGGTAAGTTCAACCCTTGTCGACCTAACTGTGTTACTGGGAAAATGGAATTAGTTTTTGTTGTGTATCATGTTTATGTTGATTATTCACTGCAATGTTTGGTCAATATCATTCTTTTGATACTCAACTCTTGAGGAATATATGCTTACAAATTTACTGTTAAGAATCCTGGCCATCCAAACTTCACTATAACAGCAGAGGGCATAGGTTGAAATTATAATATTTACACCCCTTAAACAGTTGTTTTTGTTGTGTGCACATTTATATCTCGTTAATTACTAAGTTCAGTGCACACAAACACACCTATTGAGACAAACATAACAGCGGTCTACCCCGCAAACAGCTGTCGAGAACCGAGAAGCGCGTGTTCTCTTCGCTCAAGCACATCTCAAAGTGCGCATCAGATACGGCAGAGGAGAGAGCAGTTTATTGCGCCTTCCATAAAATGCCAGGAAGCAAATATTTACCACGACATGAATGATTGTTTAGTGCACAATTTAGAAGGGAAACCTCATGCGATACCCAAGTCAACATTCGCTCAGTGCATCTTGAAAACCACCAAAAGCCGAAGCTGAGAAGTCGACGCCTGTCTGTAAAGATTAGTATCTGAGTCTAGTGGATCCACCAGGGATATAACTTAAGGGAAAGGAAGCAAGCTGGACATTGAATATGATGGGAAGTTGTGCAATGCAAGTACTTATTCACACTAATATGCAGTAAGCAAATTTCACGGAATTTGGTCTTTCCAAGGGCATTGAAAACGCCGCAAGTGCTCTGATCCAAAGAGACTGAGAGCAATTTAGATTTAGATTCACAATGACCATAAAAGTAAACAAAATACATAGAAATACATATATATTTTTTTTTATTATAAACAAAGGTTTGTTTTTGAACTATGTTGGAACTCAAATCGCCAGAACGCCACAAGGGATAAAACCCACGAAAATGGTTGGCGTACGTTCAGCGCAAAGCATTATGGTCCAGCGGACAACTAGATCACAGTGTTAGCATACCAGTTGCATAGAATTGCCGAAATAATAATATTTTGCACACTAATCAGTCCTAAAAATATAACTTTGGTTGACTAATTATTGTTTGTTAACCTTTTGAGGTGAAAAAACACACAATTTTCAGTATCAGTATCAATATGTAAGGATTATAATAAAGCTTAGCTGACGGCAGATTTGATACTGGCCGAGGAAAAGGAAAATAAAGTAATTCAGCGAAATTCGAACGAATGCTTCGTTACTGGAGCCAATGCGATCTAACCATATCGAGGCTCTACTGAACAGCCCTGCTCTTCCCACATTGATTTAATCTTATTTTGATAATCACGTCACCGATGGGCTAAGCATTGGCGTGCAGTGTATAAGCCCCAGTGATGTCATTGATTATAGTTATTATGTCTAAGCTGTCGATTTGAATCACCCAATCAGGATCTTAATTGGGAAACGCCAGACCTGAAGTGCCAGAAATGTGTCACATTTGTGACGGTTCACTCTCAGTTATTACGTCCATTACTTCGTGTGATTGGCAGGGTCACGACTTGAGATTATTGCCATCATTGGTAATAAATATCCGGTAAAACAGAGCACGGTATTGTTATGAAATTTATGTACATGTCCTATTGGTCATTCCAATTTCCAACCCGTGTCCACTCAGTTGATGCCCTTTCAAAAGTGCAGAAGGATGTTGTAGAAACGGTGTCATGTTATCAGCACATCTGTGTTTGAGATCATAAAAGATTCATATCATGATTGATCCATATTTTTGTGGATCTCTGTCGACGGGATCTATTTGACCATTCCAACGACATGACACCAAAAGCCAATTTCCAGGCATGATTGGTGAGCTTGGAAAAGAAGGAAAAATCTCATGCCCATGCCTTCTAATTTTTCGCCACCCTCTTTATGTGGCTTCTCATCATTGTTCTTTTGTGAGGACCCCTTAGCATCAAGTATGCTAACTAGAGATCCTCGATTTGTATTACAAAAACATGTAATCAACAGCCCCAGTTACCCTACACTTGAATAACCCTAGCACCTAATTTAAATTAACATCATTCCATGTTGCTTCACGTATCCTCGTTTATTTCCTATTCTGCATTCGGTATTAATTGTGCTCAATTCAGTTGATTCGTAATCGTTGATTATGTACCTTGGGCACGATGTCCATCTCATTACATGCTCAATGCAATCAGTCACTCTATTCCACACTCATGCAATGGCAGATTACGTCACCTATAGTTTGGTTAATTTGAAATCTATTATTTCGACTAATTGTCTAAAGGTTCACATGTTCAATGTAGGCGCTGTTGCGTTGGCTGATGGAAGGGTCGCTATGTTGTGTGTGTGTGTGTCCGTATTCCATTTACATTATATTGTGCTGATTGTACATACATTGCATTTCTTAAAATAGTCATTGACAGTTGTATTGATATCAAAAAAACTTCACATGTTGGTATTTAGTTGGACTGAATGAGAGTCGACCTGTAAATGCAATGGTTAATGAACACTTAAACAATAGCAGCTGTGGGTTGTAGGTCAGAGTAATACATTTTACATAACTACCTGCGAGCTTCCACTGTTGATCAATCACACGTGCCTAAGATTCTCACGTGATCTGTGTAAAGTGAGATAATGAGAGTCAGGTACCTTTATCTCCTAAAGTGTCAGGTGATAACACGAACCCTCAGCAATCGTGAATCAGAAGAATTTTCTAATGATGCATCTTGCTGAAATGTTCATTTATTCTCGATGCTGCTGCATGAACTTAATTATGTTGGTAAAAGAAAAAGGGAACGTGTACCCAGCAGCAACGCAATTGATTAATCAGTGAGCCAATCCGTCAATCAATTTCTGAACCCTTGATTAATGGTGGTCATAACGTCATAGTTGGAAATACCAAGAAGGTGGAGAGATCTTCACGCAACACACAACTACGGAATTGTTAATAATTATCAAGTGCACTGTTATAATTCAGCAGTAGGGCGGAATTATAGACAGTGTGAACTTGTACATGAATCTATTTAAATTAATTAATATTTGACTGTTGATTTTTAAAGCCTGGACAGGACCTCGCACATACGCTATACAGTTTTAACAGCTGCTCAATCAAATTTAATGATTCAAACATTAAAAACAATCTAGAAACAAATGCCTCATGCTATGTTTAATGTCACTCACCCTGACTAACAATTTACGTTTCTGCCAAGGCAAAGTTTGTCTTGTGCTTCTGTACCTTGTCTAAATGAAAATATCCTCAAATATTATGCTATTGCAGGTGATTGACATATTGTTAAGAGCTTTCATGTATCCTCATTATCAACAAAAATTATTTTCAGAATTCTAGCGTGTAGATTTTTAATATTTCGTCGTATGCATAGTACAATGCGTCATAGTAGAAACGTATCTATTAGTTCAGTCACTAACATCCTCCTGTCAGACAATAGAAACATCACATCTGATCCTAAAGCAGCAGTTAAAGCCAGCCTCATTCGCGACATTATAGATAGTAATTTTCAGTCCTCCCTATTGACAAGAGATGAAATCAAATGCATCCTCGAGAATTTATGTATCCATTAGGTTCGTTTTTTCTCTTCTTCTTCTTTTTTCTGTTTAAACTATACAAATATGATATCATTTATCAATGTATACATGTATTGTACTTTGTGTGAAATACATGATGGATGTAGAATGGGAATAACAGATTCAAGCCAGCAGGAGAGCACGTTTTAATTCACTGCTAATTGTTGAAGTTAGCGACGGATGTTTTTGACAAATAACTGACAAGTTCATTTGTCATGCATGATCAGAATCTTGTGTTTGTTTCCCGACTTTCAAGATGAAAAAATCAATCCTGCGATGAATCAGAGGAATGGAAATGGGTGTGCTAGATATTATTTGACTCGTGCCTCTTAGCCTATACAACCAGACAAATACCTCACCGAGTCACCGTGCAATATCATCTAAAATGAAGCCAATCAAGTGATCAAAGAAACTCATGTCTACAATAATTATACCTATGGATTTTTTTTTTTTTTTTTTTTTTATTTTTTTTTTTTTTTAAATTTTGTCTTCTGAACAAGAGAGAAATAAATCTATAACAATTGACAATACTTTCACTTATATGGATGGTTTGTGAGCATCCCTATCTAGCCTCGTGCACTATTCTAGGTATAGGGCATTATTTTCATGTTTGTTTAATTTTACGCTAGACAGAAAGTCACCTGAATATTTGATTTTACGTTCTCAGGACACAGCAGACGAGTTATAGCTAATTTTACGTCTGATATTTCTTATTTCCATTTCGTGCGAATTTGCTGATGGCTCTCGTGACGGCATAAAAATAGTAGATGCATTCTTTGCATAAGAAGCTGGTACTATTAACTAGGACACCTGATTAGTTAAGTAATGGTGTTTCAGATATGTGTAAAATTCAGATCGGTTCATAAATCAGGACTTTTTGCAATGTTAAAATCTACATGTTGAAGGTCTTTTGATTAATGCCGAATGATTTTTTTTCAGGGTGAATTGGAAACAATCATCATCCCCGTAGCAACGAGTATAACTGTTAAAAATGGCATAGTATAAAATCTGACGAAGAAATAGATTGTGGCCATTTTTATGATCACTTCGAAAATTACGGTCTTAGGTTTTCATTATATTTTACTCGTGTACGCTACACATGTGTCGATCGGTTCGTGTTACATATAATCATTGTTTGCCAATCTTTCGAGGTAAATTAGTCGATTCTTTCGCAGTTATCTTCTTGGATTCCTCGGTATCGTTGCTATAACAACAATCCTAAAATGCGCCACACCGCCCATGCGCAATGAATATGCAATATAGTTTATGTTAATGCAACGTTGTAGACTTGAAAAGAGAAGCCTTGTGGCCTTCCTTGTGCAGGCATACTAGTGTATCTATAGCACTTAGCTAGAGAGATTGAGCTTCATAAGTCACAATATAAATACTGGTTTCCGAAATCCAAGAGAACTATTTGACTTTCGGTCGGCTTTGTATACACTGCCGAGTAATCGATGACTCAACTTTGTGTTGAAATACGCCTCTCGGTCCAAAACAATTATGTGAAATGTTTGGAGCAAAAAATCAAAACAAGGCACTCGGTAGCAGAGATAACACACAATATTTTCCTATTGCTGGGTAGGCCCTATTATTGCAGAACTCCTATTCTAGTCTCCGTGGTTTATATTTGTGGTTTCGTGTGGTACGTACATTTGCAGTTTTTGAACAGGATTTTTTTTCCTAATAAAAAGAAGGCATTGATCATTCTTACCCTCACATGAAAATAATTATTCCACTTAGAAAATATCAGATAACCTTCTTGAAGTATAATCCACTTGATGCATATTTCTGATGACTTACTTCTTCCCTACAATTCTAAGAAATGAGACAAGCACAACTTTGAGGACAAGAGGTGGTTGCGGACGGCGCATGCAGATCAGCACACGTGACCCGGGAGGAGAATGTGCTCTTTTAGTGAAGTGCAAACTACGCACACCCTTCAATATCCGCCTTAAAAGCTCTGACATTTATTGACGATGGCTTTTCTCCGGGGTGCAATGCATATTTCCACCTTTCGTAAAGTGATCCCGTACGCGGCCTATCCAACCATATTCATTATTCAAGCAAAATCACTCTGTTGCCTGATACTTAGCCTTCTAAAATACACCAGTAACCGCCGTGGAATAGGTTTATTGTGTAATACTTTATTTGTATTTTGCAGACGAACAAAGAAAAACAAATGAAGTTATGCATCAAAAATTCCCGAAAATTTGATGTGCGGTTTTGTTGTGTGGAAAGTCCTACCATTAAGTTTTATGGCTTTATAGATGGATTTGCAGGGCCAACACTCAATTGTCCGCAATTTAACTACACGTGTTCATATGGTTTCCGTCCTCTGACCCTACCCAACTAGCGAGCATCTGTTACTTTGGCTCATTGACCAAAAAGTCGACATCATTAAACAATTGATTTCAATACACAGCTCAATTTGTTCACCCGAAGTTCTCACCCTGCAACTGACGAAATTTATCAATAAAACAAATCTCTGTAGTTTTTAGAAGCAGTTAAAACGCTGCATGAGCTCGTCATTATTATATTTTTGCAGTCACGTGCAGGCCCTAATAAAAGGCACAAAAGAAACGTGCAAAATATTAATGCCCAAATAATGTTAATGTTCGGGGTGACGCCACAGGATGACGCCACCCGTAACAGTTATTTTTATTAGCCTTCTTGAATGTCTCAAAAGCCAAATCGAATGCAATTTCCAAACAATAAACCCACAAATAAATTGTTCCTTTATTTGTTTTGAGAATATCCAGAAATATGGCATGCATCGCAATTAAACAGATCTTATTGAAGTGGATATTACTTCGGACGCCCGGCACAGAGTGACATGAAATCAACAGGACTGACAAATCTGACGAGCTCAAAGAAAATGTGATAGTGGCTCCGAGACGGGATAGTAAGGAACTAAAATCCATTAAAAGACTCTAATCTCGGTTCACGAATATCATGGGATACGACCGTGGTAAAAATAATGCTCACGCAATCTGCTCGGGTCATCGAAGACTTCTTGGAGAAACAAAAATGCACTCTCGGCATTTTCATGAGTTACATTCCTCAGTGTTTTCGCCACAATTGAGATTCCGATTCTGATTCTCAGCTATCCCACTGGCATGTTTGATCAATAAATTGCGCCAGAAAAATCATTACATGCCATTGGTGCTTGTGGTCAATCGAACATTACCTATTTATCATGTAATCATATGCTGAAGACACCCAGCTGTATGAATGATGTATAATTTCACTGTAGTTGTGGCTGCTGTAGCTGACATCAAAGCTAGGATGGACGCACGCGGCTTGAAGCTTAATGAGTCCAAAACGGAGGTGCTCGTCATTACACGGCCATACTTTCCTTCCATCTCGTCAATGCTGAAGCACATGTTAACTCATTGTGCCGTGCCAGCTTCTTCCATCAACGCTGCATCTCAAAGATCCGACGATCCTTGATGACCGATACAGCGCACACCCTCGTACATTCTCACACTCTCTCGACTATTGCAAACTGCCTCTTAGTCGGCATCCCAGGCAACCCAGTGAAACAGAACGCTGCCGATCACGTGGTACTAATGGTTCCTAATCGAGACCACGCCACGCCGCTTCTGAGACAATTGCACTGGCTCCCTGTTGAGCAACATGTTGAATGCAAGGTGCAGCTGGCCACGTACGACATTTTGCATGGCATCAGCCAAAATATCTCTACTCTCTACTGACGCCATACATTCCCTCCCAATCGCTCGGCTCACATAACAATTGCCTACTTAACACTGCCAATGACAATTTTTGATGGTATTGTGGAGGGTAATTACAAGTTTCGACATCATTGGAGCGGTTCGCTGCTTCACATTAGGTAGTGTTTTTGATCGGGGTGATTATAAAATACAGACTGAAAAGTTTTCATTTTGATCTTTGTTATTGATTTCTGTATGCTTGTCGTTTTGCCATGCTTACCATGTTTAACTCATTGCAGCCATTTCACCCTCATTCGTGACGTTTTACCCCACCTGCATCTATTCTCTTGGTCCGTGCGTATGCGTTTAGCATGGACTTAGTATGTCTGTTTCCTTTCTCAATACTCTCAATATAGAATACCCTCTGAGGTCGATCTCGTTCTTGTTGAGATGTTTTGCCAATTTTTATCGTGTCGAACTGTGCGTCTCAGGTGGAGTATAGGTGCACAGTTTGATAAATAAACAGTGTAAGGTCTCATGACTTTTTAATCTGTGAGTCCAAGTTTTCGATTCATCACAAATGCAAACGCATTGTAGCCTTTGGCGAAGTGAAGACACGAGAGAACTTCAGGAGACGAGTGAATTTATTTGCCGAAAACATGGCCTTATAAAGGGTGCATTGAGTCGATCCATTGCAAGAGTGCTTAGGATTGTTTTATATGTATGCGTCCACTACAGGGCTTCCCCCTTAGGAGAGGTAGCGAATCGGGGATCTAATCACACGACCGCTGCGAGTCCGGATCTGCTTAGTTGTTCCCACAGGTTGCTTAGATTCTTCAGAGTCCACCTGAGGGTCGCTAGCAGGCTTTAGTCTGTCAATGCTGACACAATCCCTGCGCCCTTTCACTGCTAGGGTGAATGTTTTGTCTCCGCGGCTGAGTACCCTGTAAGGCCCGTGGTAGGGTGACTGGAGCGGTCCTCTGTGAGCATCTGTACGCACCCACACGAATGAAGTCTTTCTTAACGAGGCTGGGGTGTTGTTTTGTGGAGTCCGATGATGAGCAGGAAAACTGGGAATGCTTGGAGCATGGCTGTTCTCTCCCCTGTCAAACAAGTCACCGGGGATCCGGATGCTGTGCCGGAAAACTATATCAGCCGACGATACCCCCAAGTCTTCCTTTGGTGTGGTTCTGAGGCCAAGAAGCACCCAGGGCAACTGGTCCATCCAGCAGGGCCCGGTGAGACGGGCACGAAGAGCAGTTTTCATGGTCCTGTGCATTCTCTCCACCATTCCATTCGACTGAGGGTGATAGGCA
>KB312101.1:448133-461965 GCA_000328365.1 Capitella teleta | reverse complement strand
AGTGTATTCAAATGATTCGTCGATACACTCGCCGTACTTGTCAGATTTGGTCTTGGAATCACAGCAATCACTTCGTTCTTCGCGACCGCAAGCCATTTCAAACGAATTTTTCCTGTATCTACGTCACGCGCTCACTTCCGGCGTCTGCTATGGAAGACTGCTCATTTTTCAAACTCGACGGCCGAACGGTCTTAAAAAGGCATAATAATGGTGTAAGGGCCGATTGCACACGCTTTCAATAACCACCATTATTTTTTTTTATCCTTTCAGCAAATATATAAGTTATTAACCCATTTTATGTGATTGTGGTGTCATATGCTCTTTAATAGAGTCTTTGCCAACAACAATGCCTTAGTTGAGATCCACGGTCCGTTGATCTTTGGAGTCAGCCAATCAAAGCTCTGATCGTGGCTTAAACAGAGGAGAGATACAGGCTGCCGACTGCTTTGTGGGGGCGGGGATATTTTGATGCTTTGTAAACAACTGACTATCTCTCTCTCTTTGAAGTTACCAAACTGAGAAATATGCTCATCGAATTTTTCGAATTCGAGCTACAGATCGAAAATATGTCTCGGGGACTTCGAAAACACTTCGACACAAGGATAAATTCGAGAATGAGACGTTCGAGGGATGGATATTAATGCTAATAGTAAAGTATAGGAGAATTGTCGGGACTTCGAAAACACTTCGACACAGGGAGACATTCGAGGGACGGACGTTCGACACATCGAGGTTTTACAGTAGCTTGACTTTCAACTGAGCCTGCTGCTCCTCATCCAAAAATGCCTGGCTGTCTATCTGTTTGAGGTTAGGATTAGAAAATTGAAAAACACCTCCCAGAGAGGCATGTTTTGGAAGTGCTCTTCCAAATTCTCCATCACGTTGGCCAGAAATTGGTCATGTATCTGTTCCAGAGTTTAATTGTAAATATAATTCACTTAGGATTTTTAGTTATGAAACTAACCTTTGGAATGAATAGTGGCTTCTCCTCATCCTCACTTGCCTTGTGATCTATGCCATCCAGAGTGAGTGCACTCAGGTTGTTTGGAGGATCAGCCATGTTGCCGGCCCAGTCTCCTTCCAACCTCCCCAGCCTCCCCAAGAAATGTTTTGATTACTTGGTAATGTATATCTACCAAGTTGACTCCTGTTCTCTATGAACAAGATTGGTGTTGCTGAAGGATTAGGGTGCAAACTAGGTTACACTCTAGGTTTTTTTGGAAAGAACCTAGAGTGTAGGGAAGGGCAGTAGGTTGTGCAGTATGGTCAGGTTGAAAATGGACTCATGCAGGTGGCCAGACCATGCGTAGTGGCATCATTCCTCTTTGCTGCTTTTCTCTCCAATGTTATTATGATGGCAGCAATGCAATGGATGCTCTGGATGAGCACATGATCTTTTTTATCAGCGCAGTGACCTGAAGAACATGATGAGACTAACAAATTATTATAAATATACTTACGTCTGGTTTGGCTCCAACCATAACCAATAACAATGATGAGGTGTGCAAGAAACAACAGCATTTCATCCAACCTGAATTGTGGGGGCTTGTAAAATATTCAACAAAGTGGCATGCTCAAGTTGTATAGGTGTTAAATCACAGTTATAAAGAGAACATAAACTTTGTTAACAGTGATGAACATCTTATTCAGGTGTTTCAGCGAACAGCATTGTACGGTTGTTAGTAAAACAAACCTAACGCAGAGATGTGCGAGACATCAACATAATGAGAATGAATGCCTGCGCAGCTCCGAGTATGGCTCAATCTACAGATCCATAGTAAAAAACCTGATGTTCATTCTGTGCTTTTGCTGAACTTAAATGACAATGTTCTTTTGAAATTTTGCGGTCAAGCGCAAGCTAAAAAAATTCGCGGTATATAATTTCGCGGCCAAACGTTAATTAATGACCTTTTTTTTAAGGCTATCAGATGCATGCTGTTGGCGTGATATAACACCTGACAGCATGTGCTACTAAAATGCACATTTTAGAGGCAAGCATTTTCGCGATATTAATTTTCGCGGTCGACCGCGATCGCGAACATAGCGAAATTAAATTCCGCGCGAAAATTAATGAATTTACAGTAAACAATTTCTTAAAGCTCTCACTTATGCAAAACAAAATGCATAACGAAATGAGTTGACCCATTCTCAATCAAATGTTGGTAAATTATTGCATTTTCTTGGGTCAGAAAAACAATAATTTCCATGGCTATTGATAGATTATTGAAGAAACGCAGAGTTGTTCATAAATCCAAACACTATGCAAAATTGGAAAAACTTTGTACATAATTATACTTCTAAATAAGCTTACAATGAAATATTTTCCAATCGTTTCAAATTAAATACCCCAATCTTTTTTTGAGCAACTCTTGGAATAAGTATTATAACTTCTCGAACTATCATTGTGATCTGGCATGAAACTTACATGGGATTGTAGAGTCCAGTGGGCCGTCTCTAGGATGCGTCCTACGGTCCCAGACTCACATCAAGGTCTTGTATGTTCTGTAACGAATGATTCATTGAAAAGCATTCTAGTAGACATATCATAATGTACCTTAACATCTCTTTAGCTTCTTCCCCTTCCTCAAGTGCTGCATGACAAAGTACTTTAGTTCTCCAACCTGGAATAATTGCGCTTGCACAGTGCATAAACATAATCACAACATGATTAAAAGAAAATTAATGAATGAGATACAATGCATGTTAGTAGAAACACACGACTCTGAAATACTACTGCATCACTCAGCCACTTCAAGATGGTGAATACGTACCAAGCTACACATTGTCCTGGCAGTACAATGCCATCCCTGCAGACTGCCAGATAACCTGCATAGGTTCAATTGGGTTGTTCAAAAATTTATCGGCTGAGTTCTCGATCTGAGGCTGTAAGACCAGCCAGAATACCAGGTGGATGAAGTGAATGTTTAATTTTTTTACAAGAACTCTGTTTGTACAGCGCATTTGAATGTTCTTTGATATTGCTGAAAATGCGTTTTAAATGTAATAAATGAAATGAAATGAAATGAAACTCACGTAAGCACATTATGATTATTACATAACACACCGTCCTATGGGAATTTAACATGGGGAGAAGATTACCTTACAAGATCACCCTACATGTATTAATTGGTGATGAGAGGGGTCAGGAGGCTGTAAGGCCACCCAGAATACCAGGTGGATGAAGTGGATGTTTAATTTTTTACATGAACTCATGTAATAATCATAATATACTTACGTAACCCACCATCCTATGGGAATTTAACATGGGGAGAAGATTACCTTACAAGATCACCCTACATGTATTAATTGGTGATGGGAGGGGTGCCCAGGGTACAAGGTGAATCGAGTAGATGGTTTCTTTTTAGCTCCAGATGTACCCATCATTGGGGGGATGATGATCTAATTATCAATATAGAGGCTGGAACCGAGACTAGTTTCTTTTCTGCAAAGACTCATGTAATCTGTCAAATCTGGCCATAATAATAATTATTACTATTATTCATATTATTATTATATGTTTTCACGTATATTATACGTGAAAACATGCAAGTTCTTATCCACAGGAAGCAAAGCTGAAAGCGCAGATAGAGCTTCCGAACCTTTATTTTGTCGAGTCACATGTGACATGGTTAAAGGTTTTAATGGAATTATATACAATTTAATGTGTTTTAAAGGTGTGTAACAGTACAAATACACATTTTTTAACATATCAATTCAATTATGATTAAAGTATGACTGCCCTATAATACTTTATTCGCTCATTTCTCTCAAAGCTGCTTGACGAGAGTGCGTCCATTTTGAATTTGTAAGTTTTACAGTGCGCACTGTGGATGGTTATATATATCACATCCATAGAACGCCCTGTGCATAAAGACATTCCATTATATATCTTTGCGATGCATTCTGGGATATTATTTTGCTCGATGATGAGAAACCATTTGATGAGCTCAGTGGGTTTAGTGAGAGCCATGGGCGTGTTTTTCTTTCAACTTCAACTTGGACGTTGACGTCAGAACCAAAGAAAGGTTTGGACCAGAGAGGCTTTGCATGAAAAACGTTTCACAAGACTTTGGACGATGTCTTGCCTACTTGTCAAATGACACGAAATTTCTACATACATTTCTTGCATGTATAACATGTTAATTAAGGCTATATCAAAGTGTTGTCGATTGCAATGACGAGAAAAACTAGCACGTGTATAGAGCCAGAAGCGCCAATCACTGGCCTTCATTCACTAATCAACTTGCTTTGAAATACACATAACCCCTATGACAGAAAACTCCTTCACTTCGCTGCGTTCGTTTGTGTTCGTCAAAGCGATGTTACAAAACCAATTTGCGGGGCAGGAGTGAGGTTGATAATGAGAGGTGATTGTTTGCCAGTGAGAATGAATGAGTGTGTACGATGGAAGTATGGAGAGGATGAGAGGAGATGTACATGTGGAGAGGAAGAGACTGAAAGGCATGTGCTGTTTGAATGTGTTTTGTATGAGAGGTTGAGAGAAGAGTGGTTGAGGAGATGGAGAGAGGAGAGGGGAGAGGAGGATTTGGTGGAGGGAGTACTGGGGTTCGCAGTAACATCCGCGGACCTGGAACGACTGGTGTTGAGGAGTGTAGGAAAGATTTGGAAGGAGCGAAAGAGGAGAGAGAGAGAAAGATAGAGGGCAAGGCCCTGGTCTGACGTTTGTGAGAGAGTGAAAGTGTTTGTTGTATTACTATAATTTGTTATTTTTGGTTTGTTTTTGAGTTATCTAGTCAGTAGCAAGCTAGTGCTGATGCTTATGTTACTTTACAACTTGCTTCTACATCGGTCATTTTACGTGGAGGGCTATCAGGCGGCGTCCTCTCGCACTATGAATGAGTAGAGCAACGAATATCTTCTGGTCATTTATTTATTCATTTTATGTGTTTTTCTTTATATCTTTATTCTTTATTTATCTATTCATTCATTTATTTATCTGTTCATTTGTTATCATTTTGTTCTGTTGTATTGGGGAAGGGGGGAGGGAAGTAGGGCTTATTATTTGGTTGGTTATTCCAGTTGAGTTTTATTTCAGTTATTACTGTATTATTTATGAGGTTATATCTTTTAGAAATAGAAGATATAAATAAAGAGAAACTCGAACGTCAGATTGTAACAGTGCCGAAACAAAGGCACTTTAATCCAATCAACCTGAACCTGAACCGGATGTTGAGAGGCGGAACCTGGCCGATTCAGAGTATTTACATATCAGTGGGAGTGGCCTTTGGTTATATTTTGTGATTTGATCCTTTTATCTCTGCGCTAATTTTACTCAAATGGTTTTTACAATACTTGTGTCGCAGTCACATGACGACAACATGTGACTGACTGGCGTCAAATGCATGAAATTCAATTTTTGTTTGCATTTGTTTTGTTCATTTCGATATATATATATATATATACTCATAATATGTCATGCAATTACTCGAAAGCCATGTACATAAACGCATTTCTGGCATTATGTTCTCTTGTGAGTGTATATTCATATCACAGTGTTCCACTGGTTGTCAACACTTGGGCATTCACAAATGCTACTGCTCGAGGTGAGAAGAAAAAGTAGAAAGAAACGCATTACCAGATTACCGTTACCAGGTTACCACTGAATACTGAATCAGTAGTGATTTCCATTGCATGATTGCCATTATCATTACCATTACCAATTTACAGTAACTTTGGTTTAGATCAGTGAGCCTGGCTGGCTGGCTCAGTGCATATGCCATGGCTGCGGCATATGCACTGCGCTAGACACAGAGACGTTTCCCCAGAGGGGTAGCACTGCGCCAGCCAGCCAGCCAGGCTCACTGATCTGAACCAGACATACCTAACCTTCCATATGATATGGTAGGTTAGGTATGTCATGCATGTGCACATCGTGCTGCGCGTAGGCGATTGCCCCGTTGCTGAGCCTTCTGCCTTGGACCCGGCTTTTTGCATTTTGCAGCGTTGATCTGTCGATGGGTGTAATCAATTAAGTTTTTGGACATTTTAATCGGATTTAAACAAAAGTAAAGCGAGGTTTTTGAAGTAAATTGGACGCCCTTTCAGATGAACATAATATTTTAAAGATCACACAACGTCTTCTATGATCTTTTGTCGATTGAAAACCGCTAAAATTTTACTCATGGAGAATACTTTTTTTTAGGGTTAAACCAGACAAGTGCCGATATACTACCACTGATAGGTCATCCTATTAAGTATTAACTATCTTTGTGAGAAATTTCAAGGCTGTAACTCCATTTATTAACATTTAATGGCGATTTAGTGAGGGCACCCTCCTGCTGACAGCACGCTCCGATCGCGGCGGCTCTCGCGCTCCTATTATCGCCCACTTCCTGTATATTTTGAGGAACACTATTCTTCTTGCGTCTGTAAAAAGTGCGTTATGACTCCTATCTCCACCATGGCGTGGTAACGGTCATCGGTTTTCATGTATGATCATGTATGTTACATGATTCAATCATCAAAAATAATCATCAAGAAACCCCTACAGGTGCACTGAGTAGGTTTAACCCTTTCCATTCATGTAAAGCCAGTATACAACATTATAACATCTAGTTTGTACTGTTGAAAAAAGTCCCTATCTCCTACCATGGCGTGGCCATTGACATGGGTTTTCATGTATATTACAGGATTCAATCAATCTGAAATTAGCCCCAATGCAATCCTTTCAGTGCCCTGAATTAATATATACCCCATTCAATCATAACCCACCAGTTTTCATAGAGGGGCTCTCACTGCCTCTGTCAGTGATTTAAACGGCTAGCATCACCATTATTCGGTTCCAACTTTTTACAATCAACTTATAACATAATGCCTCGGATTTCGAATCCCGTTATTCCGACATCTGTGCACGCACGCAACGCAGTGTAAACGACGTCCAATTGCGAGCTCATAAATATTCATGAGCTGAGCGTGACGTCACAGGAGGCAGCCGAAATATTTTCTCGCAGCGAGCAGCATAGGAATTTACATGTTGAGCGGCCTGCGCGACGGCAGTTCTCTTTACATTTTGCCATATATGGACGCCTATATAGAAAACGAGAGTGCGGATGAACTCGAATATGGTTGCACGGCTCATCTGGGGATTGAACCATACATGTTTGAACCCAATGTCACTGACAATGCGGCGGCAACGTATAACAATTTTTTTATACGAAAAGGAAAAATCGTGTTCGAAATAATTCTATGGAACGTTGTGAAATCTATTGACATATTCAGAAATGTTTTGGTTTGATGCTGCAGATTTGGCGATAACTCCACTGTGCGTGCATGCTTGTTCACACCTCGAAGCTTCGAGCTGCTCTGCGCTGAGCGACGTCTGCGCGCTGTGAGGTGACATCGATAATGCGATATTTCTGGGAATATTTGCCATAAAATGACCTGGTAAAAGGCCTGAAATACATGACAAGAGGCTACTCTAACCATATACGGAACATTTTTCTGGATTTTGCCCGCGCTTTCACCGAAAAACCCGGTTTGTAATCAAAAGTTAGCTCCCTCATGCAGCGAAAAGATAGGGATTTGCATGCATTCTCTCTTCTAATGCTCAGCAGATCGTGCCCCCAAGTACGTCATCGCTAAATGTCAACTCCTCCGCGATAATGTTTGGAGCTCCTTTTAAGCACTTTTCAATGCACAAACTTTTTTTTCACACGGAATATTTATTTGTATTGTTATGTAGATCCTCATTATGCTTAGCATGTATCACGGCAATGCTTATTGATAATGCTATCCCTTTAATGGGGTATATATTTACTCAGGGCACTGGAAGGGTTGCATTGATGCTAATTTTGAATGAAAATCCATGTCTGTGGCCACGCCATGGTATGAGATAGGGATTATTTGTAAAGTATAAATTTGATCCTGGCATGGTGTAAACGGGTGGTTAATGATTGAATGGGGTATATATCAACTCGGCACTGGAAGGATTGTATTGATGCTAATTCTGGATTGATTGACTCATGTAATATATACCAGAAAGATCTTGGCAGGTATTCCACCATTGGTAGGAGAATAGGAATTAGCTATAGTATCAACCACAAAACGAGAATTGCATTTTCACATTAGAAGCCTTTTGGACTATAATCCGAGTCGAAATTAGGTGCAAAAAACTATACAAATCCTAAATTTTAACATTAACAGCCATAATTAATGACAATAAGTACGATTATACCTGTTTTCACATGTGGTCAGAAGACGCAAGAATTCTATCTTCGTTGTCATAACGCACTTTTCAACAGACGCAAGAAGAATAGCATCACGCATGTATTTTCGTCTGCTGCATTAAAGGGAGGGAGAACTGGTTAAAAATGGACTTTGAGTCGTTATTTGATGCACCAAAAATGATTCCTATGCCTGGCCCACACAAGAAATATCATCGCTAACGATTTCGCGGGAGATATATTGCTAACTAGGCGTGACGTCAGTCGCTGTGATGAAACACCGAGTTCCAATGAGTTACAATGGGCCTCGTCATATCAGCGTGTCCTGCGACTAAACCCCTGGATATTTTTTTATTTTCTTTTCGGAAATAGATAGAATAATCATTTTGCCACCAGTCAGGCGCGAAAAAAAATATTTTTCGCTATTTTTCTTATTTTAACAAGCGATTTTCTAGGACACCTACCACGTTTCTCATCCTGAAACAGTAAAAAGGTCAGCCAGACTGTATCAAGACTGTATCAAGCTTTTGTGCCTTGGAAAGTGGGAGTATACTCTGGAGGTAGCTCCAACACTCGCGGGCTGGGCTCAGCCCCCTGCAACAGAGTGTTCCCTTTGTTGGGGGTCCGTGGCGGCCGGGGTGCCTCTGGAGTGAAAAACACAAATCATATGGATTCGAAAAACCCCAACCCCCCATCATCATCTTCAAAGAGAACACGAATTAATTCAGACGAGAATAATGAAATAAACATTAACGAAAAATTCTTTGTCATAAAAACCATTAACGAAAATAGAAAACTGTCACAAATAAATTCAATAGCTATTAATGCTAGCATTACAGCCATAATCGGCAAACAGTTTAAGGCCAGCAGAATGAGATCGGGAGATTTGCTCATAGAGGTGGAGAGAGCGGCCCAGGCTGTGCAGCTGTATCAGCTCACAGACCTGAAATTTAATGGCCAAAGTCTCCCGATCAATGTTGAGCCGCATTGCTCCTTAAATTCATGCAAAGGAGTGGCTCGAAATTTTGAATTTAAAATATTTGAGAGCGATGAGGAGATTGCAGATTGCTTGGCCCCTCAGGGGGTCACGCACTGTAAGAGAATAATAATTAAAAGAGATGGCCAGAGAATAACAACAGGTACGGCAATTTTAACGTTCAACAAAACAACTTTACCTCCGTCAATCAAGCTGGGATTTGTCTCAGTAAGATTGACGGATTACATACCGCCTCCACTTCGTTGCTTCCGATGCCAGAAGTTTGGCCACACGAACACCACGTGCAAACGAAGGATCGTGTGTGCCAAATGCTCGGAAGAGCACGAAGATAAAGTATGTCAACAAGACAAAATAAATGTGCCAACTGCTGGGGAGGACACACAGTGTTTTCAAAAGAGTGTCCAATTTTAAATAAAGAAAAAGATGTTATAAACATTAAAATTACAAAAAAATGCACATTTAGAGAGGCGAAGGCGATGGTGGAGGCAAGATGTCCACAAGGCACTAGCTATGCCACCATCGTAAGTAGCTCACAAAAGATTAAAGTAATAAATGCAAATACAAGTACAAAAAAAGTTACAAGATCAATAGGTATACAGACAATGTCTGATACTGAACTAGTAAAAGAGATGTCAACCCAGACCGCTGACCACTCGGCGGATCTGGAGTTGGCATCTAAACCTCTTCGGGCCAGCTCCCCGGAACAACAAAGGGCGGATGTCTCTCCCGGGAGCTCTCTGGAGGCCTCTCAGGAGCACCCTCCGGAGACCTCTCCGGAGGGACATCCAAAAGACTCTCAAAATCAAATACCAGGAGAGTCCGAAGAATCTCCTATGGAGATTGTCCGAAGAATCTCCTATGGAGATTCTTCGAACAAAATTAAGCAGGCTTTGAGTAACATCAAACTCCTCCACGGATACCCAGATGGAGGAGGAGGACCCCCTGTTAGACACTGACGCTTTTAAACATCCTGGAAAATGGAAGAAAGCAAAAAAGAAAAAGACAAAAAATGGGGGAAGAAGCCCCATAAAACCAATACCGATGGTGCAGGAGAGAGGATTGAAGAGCTCATAAACAGGCATACTTTGTGCTTGTTAAATGATGACTCTCACACTTACCTTCACCCTGCCACTAAAACATTCCACAATATAGATTTATCTATTTGTAGTCCCTCCCTGTTGCTGGATCTTGAGTGGAAGGTACTTAGCGATTTATATGGCAGTGACCACTTCCCCATTGTTATAAAACTTAGCGGAAACGACACTGCCGAAAATCAAGAAAGATGGGTTTTAAAAAGAGCAAACTGGGAACTCTTTGAGGCTCTGAGCGGTGAACTCTTAACGGAAGATATTTTTACAGATAAGGAGGATCCAATAATGATTATATCCAAAATAATAATAAAAATAGCAACAAAATCCATACCAAAATCATCAAATTCATCAACTAGAGTCAGAAGACCCTGGTTTGATGAAGATTGCAAAAAAGCTATACGGCTCAGAAACGCTGCTTTACAGTCCTTCAGATGGCACCCGGATGACCAACACTGGCAGCGCTTCTTAAAGCTCCGGGCTGAGGCCAGAAGGATTGTGAAACAGAAAAAAAAGAACATCCTGGAGAAACTATATATCCCAAATAAACAGCCGTACTTCATCGAAAAAAATCTGGGACATGATAAAAAAGATAGCCGGTCGTCGCGTGACTCGTGCGGCGAACCAGCTGCAGCAGGCAGATGGTTCCATCGCTGAGGATGCTCCCAGCATCGCCAACTGCCTTGCCTCCACAATTGCACAGAGTTCGTCCACGAACCACTACACGCCGGCTTTCCAACGCCACAAGAGTAAAATTGAAGCCAAAACAATATCTTTTAAATCAAAAAACAATGAGACATATAATGAACCAATTACTTTACTTGAATTTAAAAATGCCCTGAATAAGAGCCATAACACGGCTGTAGGACCGGACATGGTCCACTATAGCTTTTTAAAACATCTGCCGTGCGCCGCACAACAAATAGTTGTCGATGCTTTTAACCACGTATGGATAGAGGAGGCTTTTCCGGAAGACTGGCGTATGGCCACCATCGTCCCTATTGCTAAACCCAGAAAACATCCTTCATTGCCAGGCAACTACAGGCCAATAGCCCTCCTTCATTGCCAGGCAACTACAGGCCAATAGCCCTGACCAGTTGCCTGTGCAAAACTATGGAACGTATTATAAATGATCGATTAGTATGGTATCTGGAGAAAAATAAAGCTCTGAATCCTTACCAGAGTGGTTTTAGGCGAAATCGCTCCACCCTAGACAACCTGGTGTCGATCGAGACATATATCCGCGATGCCATGGTATCTAAGGACCATGTTTTTACAGTGTTTTTTTACCTTGAAAAGGTATACGAAACCACATGGAAGGAGGGAATTTTACGCGACCTCCACCATATAGGACTACGAGGCAGACTACTGGTTTTTATACGCAGTTTCCTGTCAAACAGACATTTTAAAGTACGTGTCGGATCGAGCATGTCCGATCCACACGAACAGGAAATGGGTGTGCAACAAGGCAGCATCCTTTCCCCAACATTATTCATAGTGAAAATAAATAGCTTAAATAAGATATAGTTCCCCAAAATATACACAGAACCCTTTTTGTCGACGACTTCACCATTAGTTTCCGAGGTCACACCACCAGAGCTGTACAGCGTCAGCTGCAGCTGTGCCTCGGAAACCTCCAAAAATGGTGCGACGAAAATGGATTCAGGTTCTCCTCAACCAAAACTATAATGGTACATTTTTGTAGTCAAAGAAATATACATGAAGAACCTGTATTAACATTAAATGGACAGCCCATACCATTGGTGGAACAAGCCAAATTTTTAGGCGTTTGGTTTGACAGGAAGCTAAATTTTAAATATCACATCGGATATGTGCGAAATAAATGCCAGAGAGCACTCAATCTTCTACGAACCTTAGCACATTTTAATTGGGGTGCGGATCGGAAAACGCTACTAAAACTCTTCCGAGCAATTATTAGATCCACAATAGATTATGGATCCGTAGTATACGGCTTGGCTCGTCCTTCATACTTGAAGCGGCTGGGGGTTGTTCAAAATGGTGCTCTGAGGACTTGGCTCGGAGCATTTCGAACTTCCCCCATAAGTTCTCTACACGTAGAAGCCAAAGAACAGCCGATTCACTTACGGCGGCTTCAGCTTTCGCTAAATTATATAGCCAAGTTGAAAAATGACCCCGGAAATCCTACCTTTAGCATTGCTTTTAACTGTGGCAAACGCCATTTTTATACAAGCAAGCCGTCCTTTATCAGGCCTCTGCTATACAGAACAGAGGAGGCACTGGAGTCAGTAATAACTGCTCCAATAGCCCCTTTTAAGATATCAGATGTTCCTCCCTGAAAATTAAGACCTCCAGAGGTGGATACATATGTATCAAAATTTTTAAAGGACCAACATCCGGCACTGTTTTTAAAACAGGAATTTTATAATTTAATTGACAAGTACCCAGGCATCAATATATACACTGATGGGTCAATGAGCAATGATGCTGTTGCATGCGCTTTTACATGCAGCACATATCAAATACAGTTTGGGCTACCAGCACAAATGTCAATTTATACGGCAGAGCTGATAGCTATAGAACAAGCACTCATTTTTATCGAGACTGTGAAGGATGAGGATCAGTTCAACATTTGTTCTGATTCTCTTTCCAGTCTCACTGCACTTTCCAACTGTGATATCACGCACCCTTATTTATTGTCAATTTTAACCAAACAAAACAATCTAGTCAGAAAGGGCAAACTGGTGGTTTTTATATGGTGTCCCAGCCAAGTGGGCATCTTAGGGAACGAGGTGGCTGACAGGCTAGCCAAGCAGGCCTTGATGATGCCTGTCACAAAGTTACCTCTCCCACATACTGATTATAAGTCTCCCATCCGCTCGTATGTCAAATCGCTTTGGCAGAACGAATGGGATGAGGAGACCGATAACAAATTGCACACTATACAGCCGGTTATTTCCGAATGGAAACAAGGTCCACAAATAGATAGACGTGGTGAGATTGTGCTGGCCCGTGCCCGTATCGGGCACTCGCATCTCACCCACGGTTATCTTCTGCGCAGGGAGGTGGCTCCATTCTGCATCCCCTGCCAGAGTCTTTTAACTGCTAAGCATATTTTAATAGACTGTATAGATTTTGAAGTATCACGTAGGAAATATTTGAACGTTTCCTCAATGAGGCAACTTTTTGAGGACACTGATCCCTCAAAAATTTTATTATACCTAAAAGAGATCGGACTATTTTACCGTTTTTAACAAACATCTAGTCATTTCAAGTCCATCTTAATGTCTGTGATTATTCTTAGCTTTAAGCCTTGCTTTTAAATGAAATTGTATCACAAAGTATGTGTCTCATAGTTTAGCTGTTTACAGCATTGATTTTACGAAATACTTTTATCCTACTTGTGAATACAATTTTTAGAAATTTCTATTTATTACTGGAAAGCTTTTATTTTATATAATCCAAACGTGTTCGGCACCATATAACACTCACTAGTGTTGGTGTGCCGTTAAACATCAATTTCCTTTCCTTTCCTTTGGGTGATATCATATCATGATATCANCCAAATGACCCCGGTCACGGCTT
>KB312101.1:427274-440166 GCA_000328365.1 Capitella teleta | reverse complement strand
TAATTTATTTATTTCTTTATTTCTTTATTTCTTTATTAATTATTAATTACTTAATTAATTAATTAATTAATTTATTTATTTATTAATTAATAAAAAAATAAGCAAGCAAGCAAACAAACAAGCATACAAACAAACAAATAAATAAACAAGAATCAATCAGAGATGTGACCAAGGAAAATTTTTAATTAAGCAATTGATTAACCTTGATCAAGAAAACAGGAACGTAATCGCAGCAATATTAGTTCATGATGCTAAACTATAGTATATATGTTCCAATTTATGATTTATACCAGAATTGCGCAACCAATGAGCTAAATATGCATTTCTACTTGTCATGACTTTGCATCATCATTTAATGTATGATGAAAACTAATGCAATCCAACAATTATAAGGATTTTCAATACTACAGCATATAGGCTGTGCAGAACTATCGAATGTGACAGATGGTCTGACTCAATCTGCACGTTGACAGAAGTTGACATATTTAGGGCTCAGCCCAGTATACTTGGTATGTGCATTGGATTGATTATACTGCACTAAGCTAAACCAATTATCATTGCAGTATACCACCAGGCAGTTAAAGAATGTCATAAGTGGCCAAATTTGATAGCAATAATAGTTTAATGATCAAACAAATTGAAAGTAGTAATCAATTTTGCAATTAAATGCTTTAATGGCCACAATGATCTTGAGCTTCAAGCAACTTCATTCAATATCAGGATTTCGTAAGAGGTGTATTCTTGGCATATATATACTCTGCGAATTTCAAGTCCACAACTTACATAACCATAGTGATATCGGCATTTGAAAAAGTCATAATTGCTATTATGCAAGATTACGCAAGAACGGTGCATCTAGGAGCCATAATACTTCCAAGCTTTATCTTACATTTTGATGCACTGAATCATTTAATGCCAGTTAAAAGTCGCTAGCATTACTAATCAATGAGTTATTGGCGACCGAATTTTCAACTTAGAAAAATCACTGCGACCTTGACCTTTAACCTTTGACCTTCAAACTTTTAGTTGGCTAAGTGTTGCCTAATATGTGTTCTGACCGAAAACACACAAATATTCTGAATTATCACATTTTCTTTTAAGACTCGACAGCACACGTAGTATGCAACTCAGAAAAGTTACAAAATTTACGAAATTCGAAATAATCATCAATTTATGCAATTAAATGCTTCAATTACCTCAATGACCTTGACCTTGGTGCAACCTCATTTAAACCTAATAATTACATAAGATGGCTATGCTAGCAATATACTCATGGCAAATGTCAATGCCACAACCTGCTTAACAACCGAGATATTTGCATTTAAGAAATCGTTCACGGACTTACAGAAAAAAACAAAAAACAAACAAACAAACAAACAAACACGTAAAGTAACATAAGGAAAATTTTTAAATTAAAATTTTCCTAAAAAAAAACAAGTAAAGTAACATAAGGAAATTTTTTAATTTAAAACTTTCCTTAAAAAACCAAAAACACGTAAAGTAACATAAGAAAATTTTTTTTTTTTAATTTTCCTTAACAAAAAAAAAAAAAACAAAAAAAAAAAACAAAAACAAAAAACACGCAAAGTAACATTTGGAAAATTTTTAATTTTAAATTTTCCTTAATAAATGTGATCTTCGAAACTTCATGAGTATACTCACCTCCGCCACTCTTGTACACTAAGTATGGGAAGCGCCAGACGTTACCAATACCAACCGAGTAACCCAAGCAGGAGATGAGAAAGTCGTAGCGGCTAGACCAGTTACCCCGATCTACGTTCTCATCCTCACCCCAGTCAACACTCCCCGTGTCTATATTATCTTGGTCTGCTATTTTGTTGTGTATTATCCTCTTCGGTTCCTATAATTGGAATAATCCTCATTTACCTCAGGATACAAAGAAAGTTCCCCAACCAACAAACCGGGAAACTTTCACTGAATTGGCTCAAAGCTCTCTCAAAAGCTCCAGCACTCTCGTTAAATTTTCGGGTGAAGGCTTCATTGTCAAAAGCCTCTTCTTTCTCGGAAATCATGTAATCTGGGAGAACCAACTCAGCACTTCCAAACCGTGTGTCCAGGGTCACACCCCAATCAGATGGTGTCTTTATTAGGAACTTGAAACGCTGGAGGAGGAAGATTTTTGTCTGAAGTCAGACACTGGTTTAGTCTCACCTGTTTGAGGGACCCAGGGGTGGTGATGAAAATGAAGACAGGGTAGCCCAGTGTGATTATGAGAATACTGCCTCTGGTGATGTTAGTAGCCAATTCTGCCCATGCTGGATATCCATATGATAGGTAAATTATCAATGCTGAATCTGGTGCAGTCACCACGGAGAATATGAGCAGACACTGCAATTAAATTATTAGGTCATGTTTAGAGTTTAGACCAGAAACCTTACTAATATCAGGCCTGGAGTAAGCACTCTCCAACACGAGACCCAATAAAAGCCAACATGAATACCAGTCATCATGTAAATGTCATTTTGAAATCTTTTGGAGCCGTAGACCCAGCCAATGGCAATTGATTCCCAGAACGCGATTAGCAAAACTGGCCAACACGTTACGTAGGAATCCATGAATTGTAGAGCATAGAGTCCATTCTTTTCGGAAACAGGAGTGAATTCCCAATGAGATATAGTGCACAAAGATACCTTTGTAACAAAGACGATCCCCAGCAGATACATGACAGCACAAGTTACAATAAGGACAACGATTCGGTATCGAGGCAGGTGCCTTGGAAAAGCGTCCAAAATGGCAGTGGTTACTGTTGTAAGGTAGACAAACTGACTGTCTATGCCGAGCAATAGCAACATGAAGAAGAAAGTAAGAGCAAAGAAGTTTGCGGCTGTGTCTAGCTGAGTGAACACTCTTGGGAATGTGATGAATAGCAGGCCGAGTTCTGGACCTGCGAAGAAAATAAGCAATGTGGACTCAGGTCACAGAGTCCTCTTGTGATGAGAAAGCTATGAATGAAACATGAAGTGAGGAGGTAGAGCACAAAGGTAGACATGAAGTCTCTCATCAATGAGATTTATCTACGGTAATTTCAGATCTAGGATTACTTGTTCTGTGATTGAATCCCACAGGCTGATGCTTAATTATAGGATAGACTTTCCGACAAAGAAAGTAATCGATGATGATGTAATCCTACAAGCAGTAATGGATTTGGACTAATGAAAAAGGTGTGTTCGGATTGCTATGGTGATAATAGGCTCCTATTGTTTTGGTGCAGTTACTTAAGCAGTGTAAATTACTATTTTAGCTATTCTATGAATATGTAATGCTGCGTTAATAAAGAAAAAATGAGGGGTAAAATTAATGCTGAGACAATTGCAAGGTGGAAATGTTGCACTGCATTAAATTTTAGTGTGATGAGTCAGATTGATGATTAACACACAGAATATACCTGATGAAACGACATTTATGATGGACAATCCAGTCGTATTAGAGATGAATCCAAGAACTGAGAAGATGAGGAAACCGGACAGGATGCTAGTGAGACAGTCCACGAGCACGATCACCATTACATCTCTAAAGTAAACAAAGGAGATCAATACTAATGGCAGTCAGATGTATATATAATACTCAGAAGTTATGTGATATTGAGAAACTCCGCGTTTTGTCCGAATTATGCTTGTTTAAAACTTATGTATAACTTAATTATAATTTAGATATAATAACATTAATAGCGAGAGAAAATTAGGCCGAGGTTTGTCGAATCACCAGTGTAGGAGTCAATCAGTTTGCATGCATTTACATACATTTCCACAACCTTTGTAAGAAACGATGCGTTTGAGCTCAACCAGCCATTAATTAGCCTATGTTGCTGTACTAAGTAATACATGACATGATGGGGTTTTACGACTCCACCCAAACCATTCGGATGATTCGGGCGCCAGATCAGAATTCCCGGGACCGGGGTTTCCCCCTACTCTTATCGATAAATCCCAAGGGTTCTTTATCCTGCATACCACCATAGACAGTAGTACACAGCGCCCGACCTTGTTATGCAGTCGGGCAGTACTGCAGAGTCACCGAAGAAGTACAATTATAACGAATTACAATTATAATTCCCAATCATAACGCCCGTGGCCTGATCGGGTCTCGAACCCGAGACCTGTACCCCCACGGTCGGCATAGGATTGCAGTCAGTCGGTTAAACCCACTGAGCTATTCGGCGCCCCTGTATGTAATAAGTAATATCACGATAGGGATAATTGAATAAAAAGGGAGATGTTACCTCCTCTTTAAGCCGTGAACAATCTCGTCCTCAAATACCACAAGATAAAAAGCTAGAGATCGGGGGATTTTCTCTCACATTTGAGTACTTTTGACGAAGGGCCTATGATGTCAAGGCCAGACACGTACACCTCGTGGTATTTTTAAACCCTAAACCACGAAGTAAAACTGTCCATTGCAACCAAAAAGTTGTTAAAATGGCAGCATCTATACGTATCTACGGCATCGTAGTTAAATGGGTATTACCTAATGGGATCATTGTTATAGCATAATTATAACTCATTCCGCTAAAAACGATGCACCCTTTCGAGTTTATCACACACATGCTATTGTGTCCATGGACTTGACATGTAACTTTGCCCAGACCTAATCACAGTAAATAATAATCCTTTACCTCACGAACGGAAGAGCCGTTACTCTTACACACTTCGCACACGTGTTTGGTAATACATAATATCGTTTCTGGGGAATTGGGTAAATTTGTAAGAAGTCTTTTGATGATTGGAAAAAAAGTACTGTTGTGAATATGGCTAAAAAGCGATATGGTAGAAAATACTAAAGGTCGATTCGATATATACTGGATCCGGAGGTCATTCAGATAGAAGCTATGAGGTATGATTCCGTGCAGTTGCATCGAGCATGTATCGAATGTGATATCACCTGTAGCAGTTATTGTAGAATCGATTGAAGCTAGCGAGGGTGATGAGACCTCCATATCCGGGGCTGAGTGAGAACAGAACTTGAGTCGCTGCATCCGTCCACACCTGAGCAGCATATAGTCATCACACAACTACTAATATAAACAGGTCAATAACCTCTGCTCTGCGCAGGTGTTGCCAATCAGGTTTCATGTAGAATATGACACCGTCACGGGAACCAGGGAGTGTGGCAGCGCGTACAAGGAGCACGAAGAGGAGTAGGCAAGGCAGCAACACAGTCAGGTAGACGACCTGGATAAGCAAACAAGGGAAAGTGTGATATGCAATGCAAATGCTCTTGTACCTTCCCCGAGGACTTCAGCCCATGGCACAACGCACCAAAGATGAAGATCCAGGTGAGGAGAAGCGTCAGAGCTAGCTGCCATTGCACTGAATCAAGGGACTGGATATCGTCTGAAATTCCCAGCACCTTTGTCCTATGGTACACATACACTGTGGTATCAGAAATAGTGGGACTGTGGCTGCCCATTTGAGAGTGATATGTCCAGTTGCAGAGAGAGCCATAATGCCATATCTTATGCACGAACCTCTTTGTCACGCGACGGAGAACTCGAGATGACCTTTTTAAAACTGTCTAAATCAACCTTTCTTATTGACAAAATCTATATTCATTTATGCTTTGCTACATCATGCAATATTTTAGTCTAAAAGCTACGAATGATGTTTTATGAGAGTTCACACCAGGAATAAAGATGGGTTACCCTTTAGGTGCAATCTATGACAATCTTGTCAAAGAGTCCACGCCCACAAAATCAATAAATATCATTGGCCCTGACGCACTAGCATGTTTGCCTTGTTAATCATTCAACCATTAGGGTAATGATGAGCCAAAATGCACTCACAAAAAGTATTCTTTGGTTGAGGAGACAATCGAGTTGTTTCTGGACAGATGGTCAGGCAAACTGGTGTAGATAATGACATCATTAGGCGTGATTTGCTGGGAGAATGAACCGTTTCTCATCTTGGATAGGCATAACAAACACGATGCATTGTCGAGGAATTCTTCAGAGAGAAAGGTCGAACAGTTCCTGGTGAAAAATGACTGCTCACAGCAAGCTGAAATGAAAGTGAATTGGGAAGGATGAGAGCATAAAACGAGGAGGGGAGGGGAAGGCGATGTAAGTCAAGACTTTGACAGAGCACACGGCTGAGGATATATAGCGGGTAACACAATTCGGCCATGTAAGGAGGGTAGAAAGATGTGTCAGGTGGATTAAGACAAACCATCTGAGTTCCATGTGTTGTTGCAAGATGACCATGGCAAAGGTGACGTCATCGCTGAGATGAAGAAGTGCGTCACCCACGCCAAGATAACGTTGTAGTAGACAGCCACGACGCCCGAAACCAGCACCATACAAACTCCGACCCCTGCAACAACGCCCTCGTGCAACTTGAGAATTATCACTCCGATTGGAGTGCTCACCTTTGAAGAGGGGGGCGCACTTCCACACCGCGATGGGGCCCAGGTTGGCATACTGTCCCAGGCTGATCTCCAGGAAGACTAGAGGCACTCCTCCAAGAACCAGGAAAATGAAATAGGGCAGCAGGAAGGCACCTGAATGTCGAGAAGAATAGGCCCCTGCACTCTTTTCCCACAGTATTTGTTCTCACCTCCGCCATTCTTGAAAACCATGTATGGGAAACGCCAAATGTTACCAAGACCAACTGTATATCCAACACAAGATAAGATAAAATCGAAGCGGCCCGACCACTCTGTTCTATGAACTCCACAATCTACTTCCTGTGGCTGGCTTTCAGGGATTTCGAGATCCACCGGATCCAGGTCTTGATCTTGACTCGGTCCATTCATCGACGCCATTATTTCCCTAAATTAGTCCGCAATTCTGAAGAAAACATGAGTCATATCTGATCATAAATTATGCAGCAGATTTTTAACAATTGATCCTTTGATAAACTTTCAGTCAATAATTACACCAAAAACAAGTACACACACACACACACACACACACACACACACACACACACACACACACACACACACACACACACATACACACACACACACACACACACACACACCCCCACCACCACACCCTCTCACAAACCCTTACACACCCTCTCGCACACCCCCACACATACACACACATATATATATATATACACACATATATATACACATACATATATATATATATATGTATATATATATATATATATATATATATATATATATATATATATATATATATATATATATATGTGTGTGTGTGTATGTGTGTGTATGTGTGGTGGTGTGCGTGATGGTGTGTGAGGGTGTGTGTGTGTATGTGTGTATTCGTTTTTGTGTAATTATTGACTGAAAGTTTATCAAATATAATATATAAATGTGTGTGTGTTTTCTTCGACTCAACGTATCAGAAGTAATAAAAGTATCCATGCTTGCGCGATTTGGAAAATGAACAGCAAACGTACCTTTATATCTACAGACACCGCAATCCGAATGCATTCGCCTAATCCTCTTGTGCACACACCTATTTGCTTATTGACAGACGGAACAGGGAGCGGTCGTACCTCAAATGAGAGCGCCTTGAACAGGTATTGCACACGGCTGCGGCTCTGCCTCGGGGACTGGCGCCAATCTGTAATTCACTGAAATATGCTTGTTTGTCCAATGCCCACTAAACTATAGTGCATTATTTAATGATCAGATTAAATGAACCACGCTCTGTATTTATTGGTATTTAATGACAAAGTAGTCGATGTCAATGGTAAATTCAGATCCAATCAATCTGTGGCACAAATATGAGACCTATGCAGCGTATTGATCTGTTAGATTGATTTAATGCCATTACATTCGCGGCTCAAATTAATAGGAATTAGCTTCTTTTATATTTTTTTTTAGTTTCATGGTCAGCGCTGTCTTTGATTCCTCCTCTTCGCTCCTTTCACTCCTTTGTCATTAGTCGAGACATTAGACTCGATGAAGCTCGATATCCAGGAGGTTATGGTTCGAACAATTCCCGGACGGCAAAGTAGTAGGGTGAGTTTTTCATCCGATCAGACTTTTCTGCGTGGTTTTATCATCGGATGTGAATGATTCATATTCACAATTCATTGGTGCATGGTGAAGCATCAAAGCTACGGGAATATAGAAAAGCATTTTATACACGTCGTGTAACAGACAGAATACATATCTTGGGCATCTGATGCAAACGTCCGTTCGCATAAGATGTTCTTTGCATCTGAATGCAGTTGACGCCCAATCTTTCCTGTGTTAATTTTGTTGTGTGGCGCTGTTTCACATCGAAGAACTCTAATCAACTGCCCGTAATGGCAACAACGTTTCCCCTGATGTTGAACATATCACTTGATATGATTTCTGTGACACGTGTGTTGTTGACTCTGAATGCATACACAAGATAGTCCATTAATGCATTTCGGCTCCAATGTGCCCTTTGATGTGTGCATCGGACTCTTTTGCGTTAACGTGATATTATTTAGCAAGGGGTGCTAGCGTTATTTCTTCGTTGGTAGAAACATAATTTCTGCCTAAATGAAGCATGTCTATGGGCAGATTGATGAAACCTGTAAGTTATGCAACAGGCGAAGGTGAAGAACGATGACCTCAAGGGCTGCAGATAAGTACAGCCCCTCTTCGCCAGCATATAACGTGTGCAATGTAATAGTACTAAACCAAAAAGCATTAAATGGTCGGAACGTGTGTGACTTAATAATGCTTAGGAAGAGCATGATTATCACCAAGATGGTTCAATGTGGTTTGATAACCTAGAGCTCTATAATATTATTAATTGTGGAAGAAGAAGTATGAACGGAGGCCTCACAAACGAGACAATCCAAATTGATGGAGAAATCATTGCTATTGTATGGACATAGTTGATATTTCAATTTTTTTTTTAAAGGCTGCATAATCCTGATCTCTTTCGTAGATAATAAAATATCCTAACTAAAATTTATGTCAATGTTCTACCGTTTAATTCCCCATCACATTACGTACCATGAGCCGTAACCCAGCAAACAGGCCGAAACTGGCCAGTTTCGGCTGGAAGCAGGACAAGAGCGGCAGTAACGTACGCTGGCTGGTCCGCTCGTGTCCGTTATTTACATTCCTTCATCAAATAAGATAATGTTTGATTGAGGTCGATTGGCAAACAAGACCATCAGCCCAGCAGTCTCGACACCTCTTCTCCCCTCCTCAGCAGCGTGAAGCCACGACCAGCTTATCTGTGCTTATCTCTATCTCTAATCTGTGCTGCTAATCTAATCTAAGTTGGTTCAGCGAACACTGCGCAAACGCTTTCCCCCATGCGCGAGATGATTGAGCTGTGGTGTATATTCCCGGGTAGCCATTAGACCCATGTGTGAGAATTCGATTATGCTATCGTATTCATGTAGTGTTACAGATGAACAATACACTTGCTCCTCCAGTTAACAATCAGAGGGGAAAAGAGTTAAAAGTTCGCTCAGGTGACAGACAGTTCACGAAGATATTTTTGTAGAACGTTCGCAACGCACTCCCATGTATAAAGTTGCACAAGAAACACATGAAACGCGAACGATCCCCCCTCCCCCTTCAAGTATAAAATGTTACAATATCATATTTCATCAGAATGAATATGGAAAGCCTGCCACGTTACTGTAATACTAAGGTGTGCATGCGTTTCATTAAAAAAGGAGATGATTACGTACAATAGTTTCAACAGTTGCATGAATGCAAGTTGATTGAAAGGAATATGCACGCAGAGCGGCCAAGGCGAAACCAACACGTGCATTGAAGGAAGATGTGTATAAATAATTATTAATATTGGCGGCTTTACTGACAACATATTAGGCGGCGAATTGTTTTTAAAATTATCTTTATGACTTTGATATGTTCGTGAACTGTCTGTCACCTGAGCGAACGTTTAACTCTTTACCCCTCTGATTTTAATCCGGTGTCACGCGAATACTTGCCAACCTGCGAAAAGTGGACGCACATATTATATGCGTACACACAATGATGTGGAGTAATACAGATTGAGCATCGAATAGGAATTCAGCTCTAAAAATATGCTAGCTGAGATTGGCTTTTGGCGGTAGTCTCTGAGAAGTTCCGGTGCGTTATGACTCTCGCTTAGTGGTAATCATAACGTTCACCGTTGTAGGGCAGCCAACATGAATTACTTGTAATTCTCTGTAGAATGCATTGCATTTCACAAAACGAGTACTTTATCAAAAGGATATTAAAATTTATAGATAAGAACGTATTATTTTAATTTTAAGATGATCAGATCAGTGTTTTTTCTGAGAAAGAGAGACAGAGATATTGTTTTGCGAATGAGAGCCATGAGATTTATTTGATGATGGGATCAGATAAAATAATGAAATGAGAAAAACAAATTGAAGACCATTGTGTAACACTCAGTTGGCCGCTCCGACCGAACTGTGTCATAACTCGCAAGGGGTTCTGGGTAATCATGCAGACGACAGATCTACTTTGCTTATTATCGCTCATCTGCAACTTTTACAATGGCGTGCACTCAGCGATCGAATCAGCTGAGAAAAGAGACATTTACAGATTCCAGGTGAGTTGAACGTTTCATGGATTTAATAACACAAGAAATTTGAATTTAATAATGAGCGCTATCGATTAAATATTTCTTAAGGCGTGGAAATGATTAGAACTAGCTAAATTCCGTGTTTAGATGTCTGAGGTGACGAATTCATGCTATATGGGCGATAATATAGTTGATATTGATAGAAGCTGAGAGGACACCCCCTGCGACTAGTATCCTATATGCTAAAGAGAGTAGCGCAAAGTGAGATTTGAACGCCATTTTGTTTCTTAGAATCGGAGCCTCCGCTATCTTTTAACATGGGAAAATCATACCCAACTACAGTAAATTTAGTATAACTTTACCAATCGTGCATGAAAACCCTTAAAGCCAACTGTTATTTCTTCCTTAGAAATTTCTTCATCGGGAAAAAATATTTTTGGGCCCATTTGCGATTTTTAACTCTCGTAATCATAAAGTGAATCGACGCGAGAATCGATAAAATCATAACGCCGAATTCCAACTGTTCCTTGAAAAATTCCGAAATCTATACTTTTCGAGTGACAATAAATCAATAATTTCGAGCGCTTTCCGGTTTGAAATTAATATTTTTGAATAGATTAAACCCTCATTAACATACTAATAATATTATTGGAATTCTATAAATTACTTCAACATTGGTAATTACGCTTCAAACAACCCCACTGTTATGTTGCTTTTGTGTGCTCGTCGCCCACGCGATATATGAATTCCAACCATAACGTCACTCTTGGTTCGTTATGATTTCAATGCGCCGGCCCTCACCTGGAAGAAAACAGAACTATATTATAGAAACTGAGCTGATAATTTATGAGAAATCCTTTTCTGAGTCGATCGAAACAACCCGATCGAACCTGTCACACAATCGGGTTAAAATTCTCAGAAGTCAAAAGCTCGAATTTACGCGGAACGATGCACGTGGTGGGTTCATTGTCAGTGATTGTGAATAACCATTCGAAATGTTAACTTTTGTTTGACGAGCGATAATGAGTGACATCATGATGTCTGATATGCATTGCGTTAGTAATAGTAAGTCAGCAGTGCATGTCACAATACATCAGTGGTAATTGTTATGCTAAGTCTAACTGTGACACCGGCCGCTCGCCTGTTTACGACTGGGTCGGTGAGAGTCGTGTGTTCTTGTGTTAACTCGAGGCTTATAGTCTTGAATAGACAGTGACTCAGAGTGTCAGTGTTGTAGTGGAAATAGTATCAACTATTTTGCAAAAAATAACACTCATATATGATATAAATTTAAAGATACTCAAGACTAATATTTATTGCCAACATTGCTAAATTTTGCAGCTAAGCATTGCAGTTGCTTATCATAAGGTAGTACTTGAAGAGTTGACTCGGGCGTAATGTGTACACATATACATATACCATAATAGCTCGCCTGACGGTGAACATAATTAATTATTCAGATGCCGTACGTGTACTGACTGCCAGTCTCCACACTCACTTAATATCATGCTAGTCTTACATGTACGTATTCCGACGCCAAGACGGAATTTTTGCGATTAGCGATGATCGCAAATATTTTATTGATTCTATTAAGCACGTTACGAGCATGTATGCTCAAACAAGTTTAAGCTAATACTGTGAACCAATGGTGTTTTTAATATTCAAAATAATATTAAAAAATTATATTAATTGATAAAAATCCAATGTATAAAAGATGAAGGAATGAATTAAATTTATATCTTAACAGAATAAAACAGACACAAGTTGTGTATTTACTTTCACAACAACTTTGTTGTTTGCTACTTTTGTTGTTGTCTTTTCCTCTGAATTGAATACAATGTATATAATTATACTATATGTATATGTATATATTAACAAAGGTTATGCACTTTTTCATGTTTTCCCAGATCTGTGATGTATTTCAGTGATTATGATTTATGATTCATTTTATTTTTCTAATAGTATTTTTTGCTGATTCCAGGTGGATGTTTTGAATTGGAGATGAAAATATGTTGTGAATACTCCATCAGTGCTTGTGGTTGGAACTGCATTTAACGAATCTTTATTACGGCTCGATGAAAGTGCATACAAAATCCTGCTATTACCTAACTCTCACCTTGATTTGTACATTTTTCTCAATTACCCGATCAGTTGCACATAGCTCTATGACCCCATGAATTTGATGTGCTTTTTTTAAAAATTATATTTATCAAAGCACCATTTGTTTTGATAAGAACTTCAAAGTTGATTAATTTTTTTGGGAAATTTGGTTTCATATGATGATGGCTTGTATTAACTATTGTAACAAATAAAGTTTTATTTGTTTTCAACGTGGTCTTTCTTGTCATTCAATATCTTAATTGTACATTCCATTTTTGAGTCTTCAATAAGTCTTTTTTTTTTTTTTATGTTCATTCG
>KB312101.1:389871-399898 GCA_000328365.1 Capitella teleta | reverse complement strand
CGGGGCAGGAGTGAGGTTGATGATGAGAGGTGATTGTTTGCCAGTGAGAATGAATGAGTGTGTAAGATGGAAGTATGGAGAGGATGAGAGGAGATGTACATGTGGAGAGGAAGAGACTGAAAGGCATGTGCTGTTTGAATGTGTTTTGTATGAGAGGTTGAGAGAAGAGTGGTTGAGGAGATGGAGAGAGGAGAGGGGAGAGGAGGATTTGGTGGAGGGAGTACTGGGGTTCGCAGTAACATCCGCGGACCTGGAACGACTGGTGTTGAGGAGTGTAGGAAAGATTTGGAAGGAGCGAAAGAGGAGAGAGAGAGAAAGATAGAGGGCAAGGCCCTGGTCTGACGTTTGTGAGAGAGTGAAAGTGTTGTTTTATTACTATAATTTGTTATTTTTTTGGTTTGTTTTTGAGTTATCTAGTCAGTAGCAAGCTAGTGCTGATGCTTATGTTACTTTACAACTTGCTTCTACATCGGTCATTTTACGTGGAGGGCTACCAGGCGGCGTCCTCTCGCACTATGAATGAGTAGAGCAACGAGTATCTTCTGGTCATTTATTTATTCATTTTATGTGTTTCTCTTTTTATTTTTATCTTTATTCTTTATTCTTTATTTATCTATTCATTTATTTATTTATTTCTTCATTTATCATTTTGTTCTGTTGTGGGGAAGGGGGGAGGGAAATAGGGCTTATTATTTGGCTGGTTATTCTAGTTTAGTTTTATTTCAGTTATTCCTGTATTATTTATGAGGTTATATCTTTTAGAAATAGAAGATATAAATAAAGAGAAACTCGAACGTCAGATTGTAACAGTGCCGAAACAAAGGCACTTTAATCTAATCAACCTGAACCTGAACCTGAACTCAACAATCTAACGCATCCGGGTGACTTATTCCATCCGCGAGGCCAAAATTACAATAGAATGCTTTATCTACATCTTATCATATCTCTGGTGCTGCATTCGAGTGATATGTCGCGTCTTCAGAAGACATGAAATAGCTATCCTGCTTTTACAATCGATTATAATGTTGATGCTGACTTCCGGATTATACTCTCCTACACTCCGTATATATTAATAAGAAATGAAGTGATGTGGTCTGTAAAAATAATTATGTAAATTCAAAAGAATATACATACAGTACATATACATGTATTCCAATTCGACAAAAAAGAGTGACTCAATTGGCTCCTCTCTCGCACACTCACTTCTGGTCTGTAGTTGAACTTGAATGTCAGGCTTGTATAATTAATTAATCACACATTGTAGCTCTAACTAACAACACAATCAATAAAACCTATTAATTTAGCATATCCTCGTGGATGCCAAACTTTAGATTGATATCGATTGAAATTACGTAGCCTGAACAAGAGCAGCATATCGTTCAGTGCGGACACAATATTCAAAATGACCAGATAGCTCTCGAGTTCTACAAACAACTGGAGTACGTATATACATGCACTCAAAAGATAGTTCAAGACGGCGAGGTATCAGTCAGGTATGTTAAGTGTAAATCAATTGGTCGGATGAACATGTAAGCATGTTGTTGCTTACATTCTGTGTCGTTTGTTCGATTCATTATGCCTCAGTTTAACATTATCATTGATTCAAAATACTACACTAACAATACTATTTAATGTATAATGTAATTGCAGCATAATATGATTCTATAATATGTCAAACCATAAAATAACCCGATTAGAGATCATCTGGCTGACAACTTATCAGTACTTGATGAAGCAACTTCTTGTCAATCCTTGTAACCATAGTGCTGATAGGATAAACACACTGTCTTCATGAGTACTTTTTTATATCGTGTAGACACAGTATCAAGTACTTGGAAGTATCTACATAAGATGAGATGAGTTCCAATGAAATGTTATACGTGCGAATGTCAATATTTGGCGCATTCGCTATGATTTTTTGGTTTTTTTTTTTTGTGTGTGGATTTTCTCTCTCTTTCTTTTTCTCTCTCTCTCTCTTGGCATGTGACACCGCTGCTTCTGGGATCTTAGCTCCATAAATTGTTCTGATATCACATTGAAGATGGTTGAAGAGTTCTAATGTTATATCACTGAAATGTATTGGATAAATGGATCAGTACAGAGGATTCATGCTGAACATATTCATTCGTGGTAGGTTTATTTGAAAGTTAACATTTTTTTAATATGTGTGTGTGTGTTTTTTTTTTTCTTTTGTGAAAAAAAGAGAAGAGAAAGCAAAAAGCAGAGAGAATGTAATAGAGAGTTCACATGCTTAATTATGAACATAAAAAATGACATTGAGATTTTTGTGTTAGGCTTGTTTTCAAGCACGTTGAATGCTGAATAACTTTTATGATAATTTTTATGATAATTTTTATTATTACTTTTACTCTAATTTTGGTAATTTCAGATATCACACATCACGGTAAAATGGGTAAATGCGCGTTATATTTATAAATATGTCAATAAATATGTAACTGGAGTTAAGCGCGTGTTATTATCTTATTAAAACACAATATTACTGGATTTACGCATGCTTACCCTGAATATTCTTATAATGCTGGGGATATTTTATTCGCATTCTTGATTATAGTATGCGACTTTATGTGAATATTCAAGCGAAATGTAAGACTGCTACGCTATCAATAGATTTGCAGTTGAACTCTATCGAATTTCATGAAAGTTGGCAATGCATGTATGTCTAACCCAGCACGACCTGTATGCTGCAAGTATGTACCTGGTAAAGCATTTACAAATAGTAAGTACACGTATAAATATGCCCGACTTTGAAGTTCTGAACACTTACAAACGCAAATGTAAGTAGACGTCAAAACATGTTGACCAACTTGATGGCCCAAACAGCAGTGAACAGAGCCGTTGTCTAAACACGTTTCCATTGTCATTTGAATGAATAATTGAGTGAAATTCTGTTCCGGTGTGCTACTGGTCACCGGCAATTTAACCTGTCTGCTATATAAATTTCTCATGGGAATGCTTAATTGTCTATATAGACATGTCGTTGGTCTCTTCAGGTTGACAGGTATTGTATTTGTAGTAGTCTTTATTCAGAGCTTAATCACGAAATTTGCGCAAAGACAATTTTGGTGATAAATCTCCCATTAATTATCATTTTCCCTTGACAAGGTAGGAATTTTTAGGAGACTGTTAGGCCTAAACTCATGCAGGGGTATAGGCAGGGGATTCTAAACCTTTATCTTCGGAACTGAAGTTCAAAATTTTGTAAACTTTATACGCCCTCCGCCTGGCCTACATAGGGCATATAACTCAATTATCTAAACACAGAGAATCGTTTATTTCAGAAAACTCCTTCTCTTTCTCGTAAGCGGCATTGAACAAAAAGTGATTCCAAAATGTGATTTCTCGAGCTTCCATTTCGACAAACAATGTCCTTTGAAGACAGCGTCCAGTCCAGGATGGCCGTGCGGACCAGTAAGCCTCCTGAGACTGACCTGGACTACTACGCCCGTCCGGAAAACTACACGGGCAGCAACATGATGGCTATACAGCGCGTGGCTTTAGCCTGGCAAAAGCAATCCGACAAGGAACTGGACCAAGACGAAAGATCTGCGCACAACACAGCTCTGAGCAAGATCTTAGACCGATATCGTTGTGTCGGAGAGTCAACACCGACCCCGACTCCGACCACACTGTCACAGACACCTTCGGATTGCCACCTAAAACGCGGATCTGTTCCGGATATACAGACACCAATATTGAAAGAGCGGCGATCGAGCCTTGTGGTTGGCTACAAGGATTCTAGTGCAAGATCAAGGAAGCGGTCCTCCGTGAGACTGGACGCAAACTCTCTCAGCGTTCTTTTGCAGGATAACGAAATCCGGACAAACTCCAGGGGTTCTGCTGTGTCCAGATCCAGATCATCCCGCTCGTTCTCTGTGACCTTCCCACGGAACCCTCAATATGTGAGTTAGCATGATTATATTATTATTATTATTATTATTATTATTATTATTATTATTATTATTATTATTATTATTATTATTATTATTATTATTATTATTATTATTATTATTATTATTATTATTATTATTATCATTATTATTATTATTATTATTATTATTATTATTATTATTATTATTATTATTATTATTATTATTATTATTATTATTATTAATACATTTTTAGTATCAATGCTTTTTTATTTTATTATTACAATTAATTAAACCATGTCGCGAGCATTAGCCTCTCGTGCTTGTTTATTATTTTGATATTTAGCATAAAGCAGAATTTTGAAAATTAATGAATGATTGTTTATTTCGATCAGGACAGAATGTATTATAATAAGATTAATTGATAGGTCTATGCTAAAATTAGCGATGTGGCTCTGAGGAATGTTTCATAAACTTCAAGTCTTTAGTTTCATAATCAATAAATCAAACCAAATATTTTATTATGTAAAGCGTTTCGTGTACAACAGCATATACGTTTATATCGTATACCAGGAGGTTCCAAACACAGCAGCTGTGTTTGGAACCTCCTGTAAACGGAGTCACTTAATTCGTTGGTATCTTTCTTTTTTCTCGATCTGAGTCAGGCCCTTATATCCTTGGTCTTTACATTGTTTCGATAATTTTGTATTGGAAGAAATGGTACTCAATTATTATATCCGAGTCGTAATGCTATAATCTCAATTCTCTGTGCCTGACTTCTGTATATTTAAATCAGAACGCGGAATCCCCCTTCTATATTGATGTCATCGGAGATGAGTGAGTGGTGGGTTTTTACGGCTCCACCCAATCCGCTCGGATGATACGGGCGCCATCATCGGAGATCATCGTCAATTCGATTGAAGGATCTGTCAAGTGCTTTCATGTGACGGACCAAGATAATTTCATTTCATTTAGATAATTATCAGGATGTCTGTCGACTATTCAATGAAGTAATGGAGCATTTATGCAGCTAAATTAAACCCTAAAATGGCGTTTATTCATTACAAAACTAGCTAGTGTTCTGACTAATGTTCCATCCATTATAAAACACTGTCCAAATCCATACATACTACAGTATAATTTCGATATGTCGAATTTCAAGGGACCGTCGAAATCACTTCGAGTTGTAGAGCCTTCGAGATATAGTAACTTGGATCAAGCATGGAAAAAAAAATAGTTTTTTCTTCGTAGCCATGATCACGAGAGTACGCGCAGAGACGAAATGATGACCCAACAATGCCATCCGGTCATTCAAGTATCCACCCTCTGTGCAGTCTGTTGTGCCTTTCATATTTTCTTTGATTTTGCCGATTTAAAAAGATCACGAACGCTTTGTAGATTTATTTAATCGTCTTTGAACAATGCCGACCACAAATTGAATGAGGCTGTGCGTCTTTATTTTGATACCTATTGTGACCATGAGTAGGATTCGGGAGAACCGCTCGCTTTCAACTTCGAAACTTCGTGTGAATGACGCTGATTGGATGCTCCGAGTCGAGCAATTATTTGAGACAACTTTATCCAATCACAGGCAAAGTTTCTCTGGCATCCAAACTCTGCATAAAAATTTTGCATATTTGAATTACATGTAACTTCGACTTTAAGGTATCAAAAGTTATCCAAGGGGACGGAAAATGAGTTCGAGTTATAGAGCTTTTCGAGTTGTGGGAGTTCGACATATCGTTACAAAATGCAATGTACGGGTATAGGGATCGAGGGACTCGGAGATTCAAAATGGCTTCGAGTCATAGAGCAATTCGTGTTAGGGGAGTTCGACATATGGAGATTATACTGTATATATAATATTAATACATACTACAATAATTAAATGCAGTACAGAATAAATACATTTTACTCTTCTCCGTGCATTGTATTGCATTGATTCAAGATGTACATACTATTATATGGTGAAATAACATTAGTTGACCGTGACGCACATTTGCCATTTGCTTGAATATCACACCCTCTTTTTAATTATTTTCTAATCCTCTATTCCGTGTGTGCATGTGATGGTGTGTGTTGGTGTGTGATGGTGTGTCCCAGCAAACACGGAACATTCCCCTAACGTTACCAGCAGGTGTAAATTTTGGTCACCTGCAGGTGTGTTATTATAGTGTGTGTTTGTGTGTGTGTGATGGTGTGTGTAATGGTGTGTGTGTGAGGGCGATGGTGTGTGTGTGTGATATGGTGCGTGTGTGTGCGTGATTGTATGTCAACTTTTTAATGTCTTCAATAGTATACATATATATATACATGTATCATTAGTTGCCTATTGCTTGTATACACCTGCAGGCAATTCCTCACTCATGGAGCAATATCCTGTTTCACAATGGGCATTTATTTGGAAAGCGGTGAGTTATTCGATGTGCTAGTCAGAGCCACCTCAGAGGTGAACCTTAAGTGCAATAAGTAAGTACCGATCAATAACCAGAGGCATTACCAAAGAGCCATAGGCCAAAACCCACAAAAGAACGAAAATTACAACAAATTGGACAATTTTTAATACGATTTAATAATTATATATACACTATATCATAACAGCCAGGTATGTAACAAATAAGCTTCAAAGACAACAACGTTGACAGTATAAACAAGATCAAAAACTAACAAAGCGAATGACTACAAGTTGGAAACGATTCTAGCTTAAAACCAAATCAGATTAAATGTCTGGAAGATTATTCAGCCAAATATAAACACACGTAGATCTTTATAATATTGCTTATCCTTGGTGAAGGTCTGCATTAGTGCTCTTGTAGACTTAAATTAGGTTTCGCAACCTGTACTTGAACGTATTTTCAACTGTTAGCCTATACAATTGGATTATCACATCGTATACTAACGAAGAAGACTTCACAATAGAAGCTTGGAATACAAAGAAAGGTGGCGAACAGGTTAAGGAAGACGTCATATTGGTGAACCACCTGATGAGGCTCGGATATGGAGGGCGGAGGAATAGCCTGGAAGTACGTAGGCATATTTTTCCTCGACGAGGTAGCAATCATAGCACTTAGTTGATGCGAGTGCATGGGACTGTTCAGAGATTGAAAAAAATGGATGGCGCTCAGTTTGGATTGAGTGATGCGAAGATGAAGGAACTCATCAAGGAGGTTGGTTAAAGTCATTACTGAACACAAGTGTTGTTCTGATTATTAGGTCCATCATTTTTAAACGTTTGCCTGGGATCGAAAAAGGAGATTATAATTATATGAATTAAAAACGACGTATTTTTTAACCTTTGATGGAGAAATAACCTTCGCACTTTCACAAGTACATAAAATAAAAAGTGGGATATTTTATTCCAACTAAACTGCTTGATTTGATCATTAAATAAAACTGAATAAGAAGTTAATTGTGACCATCCACTCATACTTATTCTGATATCGGGACGTCTATGTGAGTTTGAGACTTGTGTTGGCTTTCTTAATTGCCAATTTACATAATTTTCCAGGAGCGTCTGAAATTGAGAGCTATATAATTCATGATCATTTCATGCAACATCCAGTTAACTATATAAAAGGATCTCCGTCTGCTTATGAGAATATTTAGACGCATTATGTCTCTGAACAAATACGCATGCACAATGGCGATACAGTATCGCCATATGTGCGGCTTCAAATCAAATCATTTATAATTTTATATCAATATTTAATAAACAGAATCTTCATTTTGTTTCATTTTGATGAGTAAGAACCAAAATCTGGGGAATTATTTACAACATGCTATATATCGTTCAATCATAATGCGATCTCTTCTGCCTTCAACGGACCTTTTTATAAATTGTGACCCAAACTGACCAATGATGGCCATTTTCAAGCATGGTGAAACAATTATGCCCTATATAGCTATAATTTCTGTCGTGTGAACTGTAAAGCGATCCGGACTTCTCCATCAAAGATTTTTCGTGTTGCCGAAAAGGATGATGATAAATAACCCATGTTTTATTTTGCGTTTCTCGATGGATTGCACAAAAGGAACAATTTTCAACACACCATACGAACAACCGTCTGGCCATGACCCATGAGAAACAGTTCGAACTATTTTGTTAGCATTGGCAGAGCTATATTATGCTCTAGGAATTATCTGAAATGAGTTTCTTTTGCGTTCTTTTGGACTATAAACACCAATTCTGTGTGGAGCCTACATGACTATATATTTAGGGGACTGTGGATACCATTACGCGTTATTGCAAATTCATCGGGCTCACGACCGTCTCAGATCCGGGAGGACTTACCAGGACACAGAAGATTAAAGCACCCGTCACTTACAAGGAGGGAGGCTGCATGGTGACTTTGTGGGATAAGATCAAATTCACGAAATCATGCGCGCAATCAATTAGTATCACGGAGAATAAATCGGGAGGGAATGTTTTTAAGCAATCGTTTTTCGTAAACATTCCAGTGCCACAAAGATACCATCTGAAACAAGTACAATATTCTTCGTTTGCTTTTCAGCATAGGGCAGTATCCGCAGTGACAAGACACAATGGTCGCATGGACACAATGAGCAGATTTTCAATGACAAATCTGATCCTTTTGCTTTCTATTTATTTGCAGGCAAAGGAAAGGTTCCGATACGCAATTAAAACAATATTAATTATGATGAAATGGATATTATCTCTATCGGAAAAGTAAGATTATGTCTCTCAATGACGATGACCTCAATTCCATGGTCACCAGATCAAATGAATCATGGGACTCCGATTATGGGAGTGGGGGAGAAAAGACCTTCACAGACATCGCGAACGAAGCTTTTGAATCCGGAGACACACTGTCAAGTGGCTTAAGCTTCGATTTGTCTCAGTTTAAAGCCAAGAAAGAGGTAAGTCAATTGGATTACTTATCAATGAATTGATAGAGAAATTCTACAGGTTAATATCTCGAATGAGGTCAAAAATATCCTCAGCACACCTTCGATAGCCAGAAGTCCTGAGCAGCTTCAAATTGTAAGTTTTTCCAGTTTTTTAAGGAAAATTTTAAATTAAAAATTTTCCTTGTTACTTTACGTGTTTTTTTGTAAGTCCGTGAACGATTTTGTATGCGCCGTTGCGCGGAACACTGTGAAGTGTAAGTTAGCAAATTTCACACATTGATAGTACATGTCATTCTGCGAGTCTGATTCAAATTTGTAGGTTAAAGGTCAAAAGTCAAGGTCACAGCGATTTTTCAATGTCTCAAATTGGATCGCTTTTAGCTCATTCATTAATTAAGCTATAGTCTTGCAGCATACATCAATCGATCCAGCACATTAATATGTACAACAATGCATGGCGCTATTAATGCACTCAGATGCACCGTTCTTGCGTAATCTTGCATAATAGTAATTGAGACTTTTTAAATGCAAATATCTCAGTTGTTAAAGAGCATATGACACCAGAATCACATAAAATGGGTTAATAACTTATATATTTGCTGAATGGATAAAAAAAAATAATGGTGGTTATTGAAAGCGTGTGCAATCGGCCCTTACACCATTAGTATGCCTTTTTAAGACCGTTCGGCCGTCGAGTTTGAAAAATGAGCAGTCTTCCATAGCAGACGCCGGAAGTGAGCGCGTGACGTAGATACAGGAAAAATTCGTTTGAAATGCCTTGCGGTCGCGAAGAACGAAGTGATTGCTGTGATTCCAAGACCAAATATGACCAGTACGGCGAGTGTATCGACGAATCATTTGAATACACTAGAAATGAGGAGGAGAATGACCGCACACGAGACGCTGGCACCGAATATGGCGGTGCTCCATATTTATTTGAACCTCGAACTGACTACTGAATCAGTCAGGGAGTGAGTGAAAAGGCCGAGGTGAAAACTGTGAATTTCAATCTGACTGACCAAGAGGACGTTGATCGGGATCGATGGCGTGCTGGGAATAATGAATGGTCAGTAGGGATTATAATTGTATATAATTAATATATAGCAAATCAGTGAGTTATTGTTCTTTGTTTACCTATGAAATCGCCATAGTTACGTAATGGCCATCTCATCAATAATCATTATATTTATAATCATAGTGCCCAATTCTGAATTCATCTTCAAAATCCTGACTTGAATTCTCTCGACTTAACATCTTGGGCCATAAATATG
>KB312101.1:373455-389821 GCA_000328365.1 Capitella teleta | reverse complement strand
AGATTTTTCGTGTTGCCGAAAAGGATGATGATAAATAACCCATGTTTTATTTTGCGTTTCTCGATGGATTGCACAAAAGGAACAATTTTCAACACACCATACGAACAACCGTCTGGCCATGACCCATGAGAAACAGTTCGAACTATTTTGTTAGCATTGGCAGAGCTATATTATGCTCTAGGAATTATCTGAAATGAGTTTCTTTTGCGTTCTTTTGGACTATAAACACCAATTCTGTGTGGAGCCTACATGACTATATATTTAGGGGACTGTGGATACCATTACGCGTTATTGCAAATTCATCGGGCTCACGACCGTCTCAGATCCGGGAGGACTTACCAGGACACAGAAGATTAAAGCACCCGTCACTTACAAGGAGGGAGGCTGCATGGTGACTTTGTGGGATAAGATCAAATTCACGAAATCATGCGCGCAATCAATTAGTATCACGGAGAATAAATCGGGAGGGAATGTTTTTAAGCAATCGTTTTTCGTAAACATTCCAGTGCCACAAAGATACCATCTGAAACAAGTACAATATTCTTCGTTTGCTTTTCAGCATTGGGCAGTATCCGCAGTGACAAGACACAATGGTCCGCATGGACACAATGAGCAGATTTTCAATGACAAATCTGATCCTTTTGCTTTCTATTTATTTGCAGGCAAAGGAAAGGTTCCGATACGCAATTAAAACAATATTAATTATGATGAAATGGATATCATCTCTATCGGAAAAGTAAGATTATGTCTCTCAATGACGATGACCTCAATTCCATGGTCACCAGATCAAATGAATCATGGGACTCCGATTATGGGAGTGGGGGAGAAAAGACCTTCACAGACATCGCGAACGAAGCTTTTGAATCCGGAGACACACTGTCAAGTGGCTTAAGCTTCGATTTGTCTCAGTTTAAAGCCAAGAAAGAGGTAAGTCAATTGGATTACTTATCAATGAATTGATAGAGAAATTCTACAGGTTAATATCTCGAATGAGGTCAAAAATATCCTCAGCACACCTTCGATAGCCAGAAGTCCTGAGCAGCTTCAAATTGTAAGTTTTTCCAGTTTTTTAAGGAAAATTTTAAATTAAAAATTTTCCTTGTTACTTTACGTGTTTTTTTGAAAGTCCGTGAACGATTTTGTATGCGCCGTTGCGCGGAACACTGTGAAGTGTAAGTTAGCAAATTTCACACATTGATAGTACATGTCATTCTGCGAGTCTGATTCAAATTTGTAGGTTAAAGGTCAAAAGTCAAGGTCACAGCGATTTTTCAATGTCTCAAATTGGATCGCTTTTAGCTCATTCATTAATTAAGCTATAGTCTTGCAGCATACATCAATCGATCCAGCACATTAATATGTACAACAATGCATGGCGCTATTAATGCACTCAGATGCACCGTTCTTGCGTAATCTTGCATAATAGTAATTGAGACTTTTTAAATGCAAATATCTCAGTTGTTAAGCCGATTATGGCATTGAAATTTGCGGAGTATATTGCTAGTATAAACATCTTACGAGTTTGAATGAAGTTGCACCAAGGTCAAGGTCATTGTGGTTATTAAAGTATTTAATTGCATAAATTGATGATTATTATCAATTTAGTGAATTTTTGAAACTTTTTGAGTTGAGTTAATCGTGTGCTGTCGAGTGTTCAAAGGAAATGTGATAATTCAGAATATTTGTGTGTTTTCGGTAGGAACACATATTAGGCAACACTTAACCAATTTCACTGCTTCGGTATTCCGTTGAACAAAGTTTGGTACTGAATATTTTGAATTTGCTCATGTCTGTCAATTAGTAAGTTGAATTTATAAATGAAGCATGTTATTTTGGATTAACACTGAAAGTTTGAAGGGTAAAGGTTAAAGGTCAAGGTTACAGTGATTTTTTTTTATTTGAAAATTTGGTCTCTAATATCTCATTGACTAGTAATGCTATTGACTTGTAACTGGTATTAAATGATTCAGTGCATCAATATGTGAAATTAAGCTCGGAAGTATTATGGCTCCTAGATGCACGTTCTTGCGTAATCTTGCATAATTAGCAATTATGACTTTTTTAACTGCAAATATCTCGGTTGCTAAGCAGGTTGTGGCATTGAAATTTGCAGAATATATTGCTAGTATAGCCATCTTATGAAATTATAAATTTAAATGAGGTTGCACCAAGGTCAAGGTCATTGTGGTAATTAAAGCATTTAATTGCATAAATTGATGATTTTTTCGAATTTTGTTAATTTTATAACTTTTCTGAGTTGCATACAACGTGTGTTGTCGAGTCTTAAAAGGAAATGTGATAATTCAGAATATTTTTGTGTTTTCGGTCGGAACACATATTAGGCAACACTTAGCCAATTTCATTGCTTCGGTATTCCGTTGAACAAAGTTTGGTACTGAATATTTTGAATTCGCTCATGTCTGTCAATTAGTAAGTTGCACTTATTAATGAAGCAAGTTATTTCGGATTAACACTGAAAATTTGAAGGTAAAAGGTTAAAGGTCAAGGTCGCAGTGATTTTTCAAAGTTGAAAACTCGATCGCCAATAACTCATTGACTAGTAATGCTAACGACTTTTAATTGGCATCAAATGATTCAGTGCATCAATATGTAAAATAAAGCTCGGAAGTATTTCTGCTCCTAGATGCACTGTTCTTGCTTAATATTGCATAATAGCAATTTTGACTTTTTCAAATTCCGATATCTCTATGGTTATGTAAATTGTGGACTTGAAATTCGCAGGGTATATGCCACGCATACACCTCTTACGAAATCCTGATTTTAAATGAAGTTCCTTGAAGTTCAAGATCATTGTGGTCAAAAGAGCATTTAATGGCAAAATTGATTATTATTTTGAATTTGTTTGATCATTAAACTTTTATTGCCATCAAATTTGGCCAATTGTGACATTCTTTAATTGACTGGTGGTATACTGCAATGATAATTGGCTTAGCTTATTTCAATATAATTTCATGGCACATAGCAAGTCTACTGAGCTGAGCCCAGCTGACCTCTGATAGAGCCATAAATATGTCAACTTCTGTCAAGATGAAGACTGAGTTAGACCATTTGGCGAAATGAATGGTTCTGCACAGCCTATATGCTGTAGTATTGACAATCCTTGTAATTGTTGGATTGCATTAGTTTTCATTATACATTAAATGATAATGTAAAATCATGTCAGGTGGAAATGCATATCTATATAATTGATTGGTTGCGCAATTGTGTTGTAAATCATAAATTGAAGCATATACTATAGTTTGGTATCATGAACTAATATTGCTGCGATTACGCTCATGTGTCCTTGATCAATGTTCATGATTAGCTTAATTAAAAAATTTCCTTTGTCACATCTCTGATTGATTCTTGTTTTTTCTTTTTCCGATCTGATCTTATCGCAGTTCTATGTATTATGTGTAAACTATCTTTTATATGCCTTTCAGGTGTTGTACGGTTTACAGCATCTCAAGTCATTCGCTGAATATCCTTTGCATATGCAGGAGAAGTTGTGTAAGGTTGCCTGGTTTCAACAGTGAGTATATGGTGAGACTGTACCGCCTATTACAACACTCTTTGTCCATGCATAGGGTGCCCCCAAAGAGAGTAATTATTCGTCAAGGTCACTTTGCAGAGAATTTCTATTTCATTCTATCTGGCCAAGGTAAGTCAAATTATCGGCTTCTGATGTTTCTGGAATCAAACTTCTTTTAGTCGTGGTCAGAATCCTTGATAAAAATGATACAACTGGTGAAGTATGCCTCAGAACAGCAGCTGTTATGAGAAAGGGAACAAGTTTTGGGGTAAGGGGTTCACGGAAAAATTGCATTGGTACTCTCATTCATGTGTGATTGATCAACTGCAGGAACTAGCCCTTCTCCATCGTTCTCGACGCACTGCCACTGTCGTCAGCCAAGATGCTGTCCAGCTATTGACTATAGGACGAGACGATTTCTTTGATATTTTTATGAGTGGTCAAGGACCAGGCCAAATCCCTGACCACGTTGGTTTTGTCAGGTTCGGTAATAATGGAAGTAAACTCGTCTGTAAGAATTTGTGTACCTTTCCAGTACTTTGGACTTCATGAAGGACTGGCCGACCGACAATCTCATCTACCACCCTGAGTGCTGCCTATTCCATTTTTTCAAGTAAGTAAATTGTTACATGGAAATTAATAGAACACAAACCATTATAGGCGAGGAGTTGTTATCGTCAAGGACAGTTCGAATTCCGATTGGATCTACATCGTCAAATCAGTGAGCGTTCTGTTTAGATCGTCATTTCAACTAGTTCCCGTGACATTTGACCGACAGGGCTCCTGCCAAGTAATCAAAGAACTTAAAGGAGTTGTACATAAAGCTCGATCAAATGCAGAAAAGGAGCCCAAAAATTTCGTTGGGAAGAACATGCTGCCAAGGTTAGCTGTTGGAGATGCTGGTAAGGTTATTAACTCATAGCTGCGTAAAGATTGAATAACCATTGACTCGCAGGGCGAAGGATTAATTCTGGTTTGAAACAACAGAAGAATTTACGACCTAAATCCTCCACAGAATACGATAAAATACTAAGAGTACGTGGGCATCTTGAGTATATCTTGCTTTCTTTCTTGAATTTTTCCTTTAACCATTCACTCCATACTAAATACCAACATGTTGGTATTTAGTACGGAGTGAATATATATATATATATATATATATATATATATATATATATATATATATATATATATATATATATATATATATATATGTACAGATACGTTAAGCATACAGAACAGAATATTGCACCAAGTTTTAAATTCAAAGACTCTTAATCAGATCCGATATTTACACCCAATAATTTCGCGCTTAATTGTTTATTAATTGCGTCTCCGTTAAGAGTAAGAGAACATACATTGCTAGGTAACAAAATCCTTTTACTAAGTACTAGATGCACGCTTGCATTGAATAGCACATGAAACTCATTGACAAAACATTCGCATTCGTGGAGCATCTCTTTAGCGCTTAAAATCGAAGGAACTAGAAAGGTCAGGTCATCAGCGTAACCAAAGGGACCAGTACAAGTATGGCCAATGTGACATCCTGTTTTGAGGGCTTTGAGTCGACACAACAGCTCATCAACGTATACGCAGAACAGAAGCGGAGACAGGACTCCACCCTGTTTCACCCCGTTTTGACAGCCAAAGCAAGCTGAGGATAAGCCGTTCCATTTGGCTGTCATGCTCTGATGAGTATAAACATATATCAAAAATACAATAGCAAGCGGGCACATATCGCGCTTAATTAACAGATCGAACAAGTTCACAAAATGGACTCGATCAAATGCCTTGCTTGCGTCGAGTAATAAAACATGACATACTGAATCATAATTTACAAAGTGGTGAATAACTTCATTCACAGCAAAAACACATTGTACAGTTGAGTGGTTTGGCTTAACTGAAGTGGACTGGACAGCATCACATCGCTATGTTTCATAATAATTATGTTATCAATTATTTTACCCATTATATTGCTGATGGTAATCGAGCGTAAATTATCAGATTTTTTAATTGACTTTTTCATATTATTGGGGATAGGTATGAGAGATGAATGCAGTAAATCGGTAGACAAAAAAAGAGTGGGACATGAAAACTGATCAAAGTAAAGCGACATGTACATGAAGATTGTGCGGGGCATTTAAGTAATGGTCTGATGATGGAGCCAAATCTCCACATGATTTTCCTTTCTTCAATTGCCGGATATCGATGATAATTTACATCATCAGCATTCAAACTATGATCACAATAATATAAACCGTTCTGACATCGAGTTACAACGGGGTCGGACAGGGTCGCGCGTAAATTGTCCATCTCACTAACATCATAGGGTACACAATTATATAATTCATCGTACTTATCACGGAAGCGTTCACATAATTATTATTTCTTCGTCTCCCTGTATACCGTCCATAACTGAAGGGCTTGGTCGGTGATTATATGATTTCTTTTATATCTCTGCCCAGAAATCACGAGAGCGACTCAGTGTCAAGGAATCTGCCCTGCGCGCATTGCTCAGATTATCTTGGTTTCGCACGACTATTCTCACAGCTGACTTGTAGTCACGCTTTGCTTGGCGCATCAAGTCAAATAACAGGCCATCGGGAGGTCGGCCGCTTTGCTCCTAAATCCTGTGCCAGATAACAGACTTTTCTTTGAAGGGCGCGACATGCTCCGCCCACCCCGATATCTTTTTCTTCTTCGCCGGAGGAATGCATGCCTCGGCGGCAGCCATGCATGCTGCGTTAATGCTCACTGAGTAAAGTGCTATCGCTTCACGGTGCGAACAATACTCTGGATCAGGACAACGCAACGCAGCATCAGGTATAGGGATTTCAGTGAGAAGAAGGGCTAATACCCGCTTGTACTCAGCAATAGAGTTGTCTGAGGCCCTATGCCAAGCATTGCTTGGGCGATTGCTTCTTGTGTTAAACTGGTGGTATTGGCAACCAACTTTCAAACGCATAACGAGGAGACTATGGTCGGACAAATTATCACCCTCGTGGAGTGAAAAGTACGATGAAATATCAGGGAATATCATATCGGAGACAAAGAAATGATCCAAAGTAGATTCATTAAACGGTGGAGCTCTACTTCTAAATGTGAAATCAACAGAACTATTGGAGGATGAAGTACAATAGCACAGGTCATTTTCATATAGAAAAGTTGCTAAGTTTGAGGTATGATGGGACGCAGCCCTGTCGAAATCAGTATTGAGATCTCCTAATATAATACCATCAACATCTGAGGATAGTTTCGCAATTATCAAATTCGTGTAGAACATTGAGAAACTCGGCTTGAGAAAGGGCATTGTAGTTATCATCACATGACGTATACAAATTGATCAAAAGAAAGGAGCACGAATCATTCAAAGAGAGAACACAAGCATAAATTCGAACATTATCAACATCAGATACCGGATGAATATTGCATAGTAAGTTCTTCTTCACTAAGATAGCCAAGCCACCGTATGGGCGACCGACCAGGAGTTCAGTCGCGTTCATTCCGGATTTCCCATTCACGAAGGCATTGTCCATATCTTATTGAAGTCCGCGAATACCATCTTCGTTCAACCAGTGCTCCTGCACAAATAGCACGTCAACGTCGTCCAGGTGTCTCTTCATGTACATTCTTCTGTCCCTTGCACATCGGTTTGCGTTGTATGTTGCAATTGTCAGATTAACCATGCTTATGTGTTAGTTGTTTCTGCGGAAGAGCCGCCGTCTTCTGAATCCCTTCGTTCAGCGTCTGGTCTTTGAACATAAATACCTTCTGGCCAGAAACTAGCATCGAGTACTGTCTTAAGTTCCGTTTGCTTCACTTCAACTTGAAGCTGCAAACATTGCTTGAATGTTTGACACTTTTGCGACAGAACGGGGTGATATGTTGTTCGTGTGTAGATATTGCGTTATGGCCTCAGCTTCAGTACCTTTCTGTACTCGATAAACGAAGATATCCCGGCTAGGCTCTGGCGCTCCCTGTAGACCAGAAGTTGCTTCGGTGAGTACCTTTGTACTGACGATTCTCTTCCTGTGGCGTTTTTTCCTTTGAACTTTGGAAAAACCCTCATCAACATTGTTCTGTGGTCGTGTATCAGGCGCGTGCAATTCATGAGACGCTGGTGGGGTAGGATCTGAGTTCTCGGTCTGCGTGGAAGCATTAAAGCCGCTGGTGGTCGGGCAGCCACCTCAGCATATTCTCGGCGAGCCGTGAATTGCGATGCTATCGACTCCTCCATTGCCCTCACCTTCCATTCCAGCTCATCCAGAGCAGAGAGCCTCCAACCAAGCATACCCAACCTTTCGCACACAGAGAAGGGATCGAAGCATCCTGTGGCGATGCTTTAGGAATTCGCGTGAGAGCAGCAGGGCTCACTGCGAATTCGGGCATTTTTCCTGCTCCGTCAAGCATCGACATTCCCTTGACAACATCCTCAGTCGTCTTTTGCGATTCAGTGTAATTGGGGCTGTCCCTTCTCCTTTTAAACGATGGGAGTATAGTTTCATTGCCATACTTCCATAATACATCTCTGGCTTTTGAGATCTCTCCTAAAGTATAAAACGAATGACACGCTTTGATAATGTCTGCGAGGGATAAAGTCCTTAAACTGCAGTCAATGAATGTCAGCATAGGATCCAGGAGCACTTGCCTCATAACCATGTCATCATCGGCACTCATCACTCCGTTCCCTTGAACACCAGTACTAATCGATCCTCTCGAGGAGCGCAGATCCATGCCAGAGCACGGCCCAACCATGCGCACTCAAGCGTGACAATTCGCAAGCTGTGCGGCTCCGACGAAATTGACAGTCTCCAAGTCATCAACCACGCCGCATAAACAAATCACATGACAACTCACTTTCCAGTCTTCTTAGGTGAATTACACTGCTGGATAACGGGTTCCTTGAGCGCTAATTCTAGTAAAAACTCTGGTCGCAACAGGCAATAATATGCGATAAATATCAGAGCTCGCTCGCAGACCTGAATTTACAGGGTGGCATTACAGCACCCATAACCGGGTTGTTTGTTTGTTTGTTTGTACTTTATCAGCAGCAAGATTCCAATCGTCCTCCGCGTTCCGACGACGATGCAAAACACGAGATCAGAATTCTATTGAAGTCCGAGGATGTCGCAGCACAACGTCCAACCACTGCTGGAGGCAACCTTACACCAGGAACACCAAGGGGAGGATTCTCGATGAGCAGATACTCTCTGTGTTCTAAAACAAGAAGAGCACATTTTGTAAGTGGTTTAAAAATTAATCCCGCTAATTTGGGAAATTTTGGTATTTACACACCGCACCAAAGGTATTTCAATGATTAGAAAGCAGTGTGTATAATCATATTCAGATGACGAAACCGGGAATTAACACTTGGTCGGAAGCCCCCAGTTCAGCCACCACGAGCCGACAATGTGAGATATACCTAAAGTCAAGGACAAGCTCAAAGTGTGACCTAGACGTTCCGCTTCTTCCTGGGGTCGGTTCTGGTCCTGTGTTTGTCCAAGTAGAGATTTTGAAACCTAAAGATGCCTTTGTAAGTGACTAAGTTATTTTAGGAGAAATCATTCCCTTTTGTGTCTGTCTGCAGGGGTTGAATACTGTCAATTTCGACCAGCGTGAAGAACATGAGAAGAACTCCACCCTCGTTAGCCTGGTATGTCTCACAATCGCTTCTATGTCATTTACAACGATCATATAGGTTTCAAACGGGGCGGAGTGCGTCATGTTATCGAAAAAGATGTTTATGGACCACGCCAATGAAATGGTCAAACATATGATTCGTCGGCACGTGAGCCCTTACCCTAGCGAGGTAGCGCTGCAGGACAACCTACAGGCGAAGGTGGATTGGGAAATATACAAACAAAGACTGGTGAAAGATGTCGTTGCCTACAAAAGGCTCTCGACTGTCACTCAAAGATAGACCATGCATCTGAGTGATTTGCTGATATTATGACATTATAGTGACATTGAATTACATGTATTATTATTTTCAGGCTGTGATACACAAAAGACACTGACCTTAAAAAACTCAAAATGATCATTTCATTGCAGCTTTAATTATGTTTCATTCCTATTATTGTTCTTCAATATAGTGGTTTCTTTAGCTTTAATAAAATGATGTCTTTTATTCTCATACTCTCTATTATAATATATATGTGCAATTCATTTCGTTAGCCATGTGTACTTATCTTTTTCGTTTTCTCGCATTTACTAACACAACTGGTACTTGCAATATTGCATGTAAGGAATAAATATATCAGATTCTCTCAATTGTTCGAGTTTAACGTATATATGCGTCATACATGCTGAGCTTAATCTACAGCAAAGGGTTTTGATGACCATGAACGGTAGACTTGTATTGTAAATTATGTTTGATAATGAGGTTAATTTGGAGTCTTTCAAAGGGAAATTATAGAAGAACCTTAAGAGCGCCCGCCGTTTGCGTGTACGCGTGAGTCTAATTATGTATAACAGCGCTGTAGAATATAACTGTAGACCCAAACATGGAGTCACTAATTACTTACTCAGTTATAAATGGTCGCGTTTCTCTTGCCCCAAAGTATAAGTAAAGCATTGAACACTGAACAGCTCGAATTGTGCGATCGTTAGATCCAAGAGATTATGAATTTACAATCGAGTTCATAAGTATTTGTTATATGCTAGAAACACAGACCGGTGTAACAGTCTCTACAGTCCCCTGAAAAGGTAGTCCGCTGGACTCTAAGTCCTGGTTTGTGTAGTTCTAGGACCTCATGTTCTAGAAATAGTAGTCCGGCAGACCAGTATTCCTAGGGCATATAGTCCTACCATTAGGATTAGAAGTCCCAGTGGAACTATACATACTAGGATGGATAGTCCGCTGCATTGGATTAGAGCCTATAACAATTGTACAGGGCGTGAAATTGTGTTTATTACGATTGGTACAGCTTTATATTAGCTTGATTGACTGTTTGCATGCTTCAATTAATTGTCGATCTATATTTTTCAAAGTGTTTCGAACTTTTTTCGTGATTGCACATGCGCTTGTTCCAACATTACTATACCCAACCAAAGGCGTGATTGTGATCGGCGCATGATCGACCTTTCCGAGTGATTCCTCATGAATAGACGAAATCGGCAAGGATATATTTCAAACATTTTATCGTTTGTTACACTCAAATTCCTACGGACCACCATACTTAGGAATTTATCTGGCAATCGTAGTCCTAGTAGGACTACCTATCCCAGCTTTGTAAAATATATTTTCTATGTAGCAGAAGCTAGGACTATTAGTTCCTTTAATGAGTGTTTGGTCATAGCGGTTCCGCTGATTCGGGGTCACGTGACCACGCGGCCGACATTTTGCATCCATCGCCGCAGGCAGTGCACGCCTAATTACCAGGGTTTTTACTGATTTTCGGCTTCGAATCAGCTGTTATCCACTCACCAATGGTTGGGTGTAGTGCCTATGGGTGTACAGGCCGCACAGAGCATGCACTCAAGATGCATAGGTTTCCTGCAAGCGGCGAACGCAGGAAAAAGTGGATTTCGCAAGTCAGCCGAGAGCAGGAGGATGACTTGAAGAAGCAATGGGTGCCTGACGGAGCCGCCTACCCTTGCGAGGTTGGTCAACTTGTTGATCGATGGCTAGTAACTAGGGCGATGACTGTTATCGCCCGTTATCAGGGTTATAGTGTTATTGTATTAGACTGTTCACGATTAAAAAGCGCGCACCCTGCGAGGGCGATGTTTCGTCATTTGATTTAATTTAAGCGCGCTCAAAATGAGAGGACGTTGTTATGTTTTTTTTTTTTTTAACTAAACCGGAAACGGAAGTTGTGTGTGTAAAAATAAACAGTGTGTATTTTGAAATCGCGAGTTCAAGTCGTTTCGAATTGACCAGGCCTTTTTGTGTGATAGATTCCCCAAAATTTGGTGCCCAGACCCGGGAATAATTCCGCAATGGCAGAAGGACTCGCGAAGGCGCGAGCGGGTGCTCGTAGGTGGGCAAGCCGGACGTCGAACCGCTTGACTGAAGTGTTGAGTGCGCCTGGAAGTGGAGACGATGATCATGATGGAGCTCGACTGAAGAACAAAGAGATTGCGGTGCGTGATGCGATCCAAGAGTTGGAGAAGCGGATCACTGCTCTTGATGCTGCTCAAGAAAAATATGAACTGGAACTCCCGTAGGAGCAGCTCGATGCCGACATCGAAGGCAGCAGTGTTTTAAGAGAGACTCTGAGAGAACCACTTGTCTCGGCCACTACATGGCTGAGCTCTCAACAGGAGGAACCACGTGGTGTTCCAGGTCCGACTCCAAGCGTCGCCTCAAGTTCAATGGTGGAAGCGAAACTCCCTAAATTGGACTTTCTGAAATTTGGAGGGGATTGTAAGGAGTGGTGTTCGTTCTGGGAACAGTTTGAGGTGGCAATTGATAGCTCAGACCTCCCACCCATCACGAAGTTCGCATATCTAAGATCAGTGCTTGCTGGTGAGGCAAAGGCGGCCATTCAGGGACTGTCGCTGTGTGCTGCGAACTATGCTTCGGCTGTGGAGCTTCTGAAGGAGCGCTTTGGAAGAAAAGAAAAAAATGTGTTCATGCACGTTCAGGAACTCTTGAACGCGGAGGCGCCACAACAGACTGATCCTGCAGCATTGTGGAGGTTTTACGACTTTCTCCAATCCCACATCAGAAGTTTGGCTGCATTGGATATCAGAGGAGACCAGTATGGAGTGCTGCTGACCCCCATCATCGTTTCTCGACTGACCCCAAGCCTGAGGAAGGAGTGGGCTCGCCAGGGGTAGAAGCGCGAGGGCGACCTCACATTCCTGCTGGAGTTTCTGAAGAAAGAAGTTGAGACGCTGGACCGCTCCTCCACCTTCGCGCCGAGGGAAGACTCGCAGCTCACTCAATAAGAACAAAGGTTCACCGCGTCGGCCCTCTACACCGCGTCGCCATCGTGCCCTCTGTGCAGCAAACCTGGACACAGCCTCGTGAAATGCTTCAGGTTAACCAAGGGCACGGTCACAGAACGGAAGGACAGGCTGCAAAAGATTCGAGCGTGTTTTCGCTGCTTGAGCGTGGAGGACTCACATTCTTTTAAACTTTGTGATAAGTGTTGTAATGTGTGTGGGGGGAACATCATCGTTTACTATGTTCTACCAAACCCTCAGGTCGTCATGTGGAGACTGTTGAGTCAACAGTCGTGAACACCCCTCCTGTCCTCAGCAGTCTTTCATCCCCTACCTCAGTTCTCCTGCAGATGTTTAGCGTCAAAGTTCAAGGACTTGAAGGGGAAGTCAATGCGGCCATGTTGCTCGACACCGGCTCAGATCGGAGCTTCATTTCACGTGACCTGGTGAAGCGCGTCAAACCGAGGTGGGTGTCTTCGAATACTCTATCTTACGCCTCCTTTGGTAGTGGAACCGCCAGCCAGCCGATGGTAAGAGGGATTTTTGAAGTGGATTTGCATGCTGCATGCTACTGAGGTGCCTGTCATTTGCGCAACCCTGCAGCGGCCTCCTGTGCCGCGAGAGGACATCGAGGCTTTCAAGGGTAAGCTGGCTGAGATTAGCCTGGGAGCGTCCACAGCGGTGGATATTTTGATTGGTTTGGACCAATATTGGGAGATAATGACTGGGAAAGCAGTGCGGATCAGTGACGGGCTGATCGCACAGGAGTCCAGGTTTGGGTGGATCCTGTCTGGCAAGGTGCCAAGCCAGCAGACCAGTGCTCTGATGGTTAGTTCTATGCATGTGTCCACTGCTTTATCGGACACTGACATGCGTCGCTTCTGGGAACTGGATTGCATTGGAATTAGCGACAGCACCCCCGAGAGAGATGCCGCTTTGGTGGAGTTTGAAAGGTCAATTGAGTTTGATGATGGTCGCTACAAGGTGAAGCTGCCTTGGAAAGATGACAGCCAACAGCTGATGGATAACGAGCAGTCTACTTTGAAGCGACTCGAAGGGCTCAACAAGAAACTTGAACGCACACCTTTAGGAAGGCGTTATGATGCTGCTCTGACGGAGATGCAGGATCAAGGATTCATCGAGGAGGTTCCTCAAGATGCCCCATCAGCTCACAGGGTATTTTATCTGCCTCACCGCCCTGTTGTTTGAGAATCGTCATCCACAACTAAAATCAGGCCAGTTTTTGATGCTTCAGCTAAAGGTAGAAACGTCTGGTGCTGAGTTGCATCGCGCGTTTCTTCGACCCCCTGGGATTTATCGCGCCAGTTGTTATGATGGCCAAGTGCATTTTTCAGTCTCTTTGGGTGATGGGAGTTGGTTGGGATGAAGAGGTCCCCTCGGATATTGCATGTGAGTTCCGAAGATGGTTGGCTGTGTTGGAGAGTTTGAGAGGGTGGTTGGTTCCCCGGCAGTTTGTGCCCCTCCCATGGAGTGTTTGTGTCGAGAAAGGTGTGCGTCTGCATCTGTTTTGTGATGCATCGGAGCGTGGCTATGGGGCAGCGGTCTACCTTTGTGTTTGTGTAGAGAAAGGTGTGTGGCAGTCCAGTTTAGTCATCAGCAAGAGCAGGGTCGCACCTTTGAAGAAGGTGACACTCCCGAGGCTGGAGTTGCTCGGTTGTTTGGTTGGTGCCAGGCTCCTGAAGTATGTCATGAAGGAGCTCTGCTTGGGTGAAACACAGTACGTGTGTTGGTTTGACTCCCTAGTCGCGCTCTCTTGGATAAGAGATGATGCCTGCAGGTGGAAGCCTTTTGTGGCAAACCGTGTCAGAGATATACAGGGCTTGAGTGACCCACATTTGTGGCGCCACTGTTCGGGCAAGGACAACCCGGCTGATCTGGTGACGTGTGGTATTTTGGCAGAGAAGTTGGTGACCTCAGAAGTCTGGTTAAAGGGCCCAGTGACGTTGATGTCGGCTCCTTTGGAGGTGAGCACCTTGGTTTGCAGTGAGGCTCCTTCTGTGAGGGCAGAAGTTGAGCGTGAGCAGTGTGGTGTCTCTGTTGTATTGAAATCCCTCACAGATCCAGTCGCCATCCTGCCTGTCGAGCGCTGGAGCTCCTTCGCTAAGACCATTCGGATTGTAGGATGGATATTGCGTTGGCGTGCTGTCTCAAGGGGAGGTGACTTGAGTTTTAGTGAACTGCAAGGTGCCAAGGTTACGTTGCTTCGTGTCACCCAAAGTCAGTTCTTTCCTGCTGAGTGTGCGGCGTTGAGTATGGGTGGTGATCTTTCTCCCAAGTCTTCATTGGTCAAGCTGAAACCGTTTTTGGGTGATGATGGTCTTCTCAGAGTGGGAGGCAGGCTACACTTTTCTCATCTGCCCTATGACACCAAGCATCCGGTGATTCTTCCCAGCTGTCATGTCTCGATGTTGCTGGTGAGGTTGAAGCATGTTCAGCTCAAGCATGCTGGAGTGGAGGCCATGTTGACCCTTTTGAGGTCCGAGTACTGGATCATTGGCGCGCGTCGTCTTTGCAAGAAAATTAAGGGTCAATGTTTTCCCTGCAGAAGGCTTGATGAACCTGCGGTAACTCAGCCGGTGGCCCCTTTAGCTGAGCACAGGCTGGTGAAGTCTCCGCCATGTTCTGTTGCGGGTCTTGACCACGCTGGTCCCTTGTACTGCATCGATGCAGAAGGGCAGAAATTTTACATTCTCCTCCTTACGTGTGCTGTCACGAGAGGAGTTAATCTTGAGTTGGTGGAGTCTGTGTCTGCGGCAGACACCGTCAGAGCTTTGCGGAGGTTTATGGCACGTCGAGGGAAACCTGCGGTTTTCTTCTCAGACAATGCCAGGGGCTTCGTAGCTGCCAACAAGCAGCTCTCTGAGTTAATGCAACCAGATTGCATTGAGTGGCGATTTATCGTTCCAAAAGCCCCTTGGTGGGGTGGTTGGTGGGAGCGGCTTGTGCGTAGTGTCAAATCGGCTCTGAAGCTTCTGTCGGGAACCGTTTGCTGTGTCGCGTGGAGCTGGCCACAAACCTGACTGAGGTGGAGGCCATTCTGAACTCGCGTCCCCTCACATTTGTTGGTGATGAGGTGGATGCATCTGTTCCCCTTTGCCCGGCCAACTTTCTCATGCCTCTTCAGAGGCAAGTCTTCCCCTGGAAAGATCCAGAACAGGTCAGTGTTAAAGCTCTCCAAGACAGATTGGAGCACCAGAAAACCATTCTGCAGACCTTCTGGCAGGTATGGACTGATGACTACATCAGGGGTTTGCCTCAAGTGGAGGTATTTAAGGTTACTGCCCATTCATCTAAAGTACAGGTTGGTTCACTGGTTCTATTACGAGAAGACAACTGTAATCGTTTGTCTTGGCCGCTTGCGACTGTCACCAAGCTACATCCAGGGCGTGATGGGTTTGTTAGGTCTGTTGACATCAGGACAGCCGGAGGAGTGTTCACGCGACCTATTCAACGTCTCCATCTATTAGAAGTGGGTAGTGAGGATTGTGTGGAAGAGGGTGTGGGTAATGCTGCACCGAAGGCATCCAGGTCGGGTCGAGTTATTAAAACCCCGCAGCGTTACCTTTGAGATTTTTGTATGTATATGTGTGTTTTTCGTGTGCATTTCTATTTTTGTGTTTATGTGCATTTTCTCATATGCATTTCTATTTTAGTGTTTGTGTGTTTTTCATGTGCATTTCTATTTTTGTGTTTATGTGCATTTTCTCATGTGCATTTCTATTTTTTGTTATGTGCAGAATTTGTATGTTTTCCTTTTGTGCGCACATTAATGTGGGTATTTTCACTTTTTTCTTTCTTTTGCATGTGAACGGTCTATGTGTTGTTGATATGAAGATCAACAACGGTGGGGAGAATGTTCACGATTGAAAAGCGCGCACCCTGCGAGGGCGTTGTTTCGTCATTTGGTTTAATTTAGCGCGC
>KB312101.1:326239-337241 GCA_000328365.1 Capitella teleta | reverse complement strand
GCACACTGTGAGGCTTCGGAGCTTCTTCAATAGCCCGAATTTTGTCTTGAGTAGGTCGTAGTCCTTCAGCAGTCAGTCTGTACCCAAGGTACTGCAGATTATCAACGAGTAGGGCGCATTTTTCCTTCTGAAGACGCAGACCATTCTCCTCTAGAATCGAGAACACCTTCCGGAGATTCTGTTCATGCTCTTCCAAAGTTCTGCCAGTAATGAGGATGTCGTCCAAGAAAGCAAAGACACCACTCATGCCTCTGAGAATATTCTCCATGCATCTCTGGAATATTCCGACAGCAGGACTGACACCAAAGGGAAGTCTCAGGTAGACGTAGAGACCATTCGTAGTGTTGATGGTTGTGAACTTCCGCGATTCTTCATCAAGCTCTAGCTGGTGGTAAGCCTGTGAAAGGTCAAGCTTGGAGAAGTACTTGCAGCCAGCTAGGTTAGCTAGAATGTCATCGATGAGAGGTAAAGGATACGGGTCTGTGTATATAGCTTTGTTGACTTGCTTGTAATCCCCGCAAATTCGAATCTTGCCACTGGACTTGACAACTGGCACAATGGGTGATGCCCAATCAGAATGAGATACTTTCTGAATGATTCCTTGGTTTTCCAAATTTTCCAGTTCTTCTCTCACTCTGTCCTTTAAGGCAAATGGAACAGGTCTTGCCTTCTGAAACACTGGTGTAGCATCCCCTTTTGCCTTAAGCACGGCCTTGAATCCTTTCATCTTGCCTTTCTCTGACACATCAAAGAGCAGCTTGAATTCCGAAGTCACATGATTCACATCTGGCATCTGCATAGCCAGAATCTGGAACTTGATATCCAAGGCAGCAATCCAGTCTCTGCCCAGTAGTGGAGGTCCGTTTCCTTCCACAACGTGTAACAGCAATGGTTGAGCTTCAAGATTGGCATCCTTGGATACTTGGACTGAAATGTTTCCAACCACTTTGATCTTCTCTCCTGTATAAGTCGAGATCTTCAATTCTGATTTTTCCAAACAGCGTTTTGGAAATCTCGCAGCAAATTGAGAATTTGGCATAACTGTCACACTGGCCCCGGTATCGACAAGGAACTTTATCGATTCCCCATCGAGTGTTAGCACCATGTGCCACGCGTTCGTGCCACCTCCGGTATCGATGTGACCCAATAAAGGATCATACACTTCCTCTTCTGTGTAGTTGATCGACTTCTTCGAGAGGCACACTTTCTGTAGATGACCTACTTTTTTACAATAGGAACATTGAACATTTTTGAAGTTGCACTTGTTCGCAAGATGTTCCTTGCTACCGCAGCGGTAACAACTCCTGCGGCTGCCAGTATTATAATTTGTAGCTTCTTGTTTAAGCTTAGACTTCATTGGTTTAGTCTTTGGCTTTGTAGCACTTTTGAAGTTCACTTGAGGTCCAGTGGGGTGACTCAGGACGTTTGGCGTCAGCTCCTCAGCATTTCTGCTTGCCATCTCAGCCGCTTGAGAAATCTTTACAGCTTTTGTCAACGTTAGATCTTTTTCTGTGAGAAGACGCTTCTGGATCTGGACATTGGCAATCCCACAGACCAATCGGTCTTGCAACATATCGTTGAGTTGATTACCATATTCGCAGTCCTGTGCTTGTCTTCTAAGATCTGCCATAAAGTCAGACACAGACTCTCCTTTTGTTCGGTTTCTTGAATTAAAGCGGAAACATCTCATGCATACTGAGGGCTTTGGGGCGAAATGGTCAACGAGAAGTTTGCAAAGCGCAGCAAATTGCTTTGTATCAGGCTTGTCAGGGGCTGTCAGGCCGCAAATAATTTTGTATGTAGCAGGCCCAATGTACGCCAACAAGGTTGAAACCCTCTTGTTGTCCTCTGTAGAGTTCGCATCAAAGTAACATTGCACCATTTCGAGGTATTCCTCAATGTCTTCGCCATGAACATACGGCGACAAGCAAGTAGCAGCAGCAGCCATGTGGCTTTGTTGATGTTTTTGTTTACACCGGATATAGCCACGCAAGAAATGACGCACAGTACACGCACACCGATACACATACACTTCCGGTGTGATTCAGTACTTTGATTAAACGGCTCTTCGACAAATTTCCACTCCGTACTGTCGATGAAGACTGGTCCCCGCAATGCTCCAAGTACTTATGTAGAACCTTGCCACGTATGGTTTGGATTCTTCTTATATATACTCAGAAAAATCCGATCCTCGTCGCCACTTGTGGTATAGCACGAGTAAGAACGAAAGTATAAACCGTTTTAATGAAGGCAAAATGCGAAGTCATAACGGGCAAGGCAAAATACAAAATCATAACGTTCTTACATATAGCAACACAACACTGATCCTCTTGGATGAACTTTGATGGAAACACTTCGGCTGCCATACACCTTTACAATGACAGCTGGAACCCATCGAGGATCTGGAGTCTGTCTCGGCCCACAGTATAAGGCATAGCAGGGCATGCCCACTGTATACTTGTAGGTTATTCTGGACACTTGCTGGGACTTTGATGCCTTTCTTGACTGTTTCTTCTGGGCCAGATGCATTGGCGAGGGAATGAGAGTGTCAATGTGACATTGGATTTGACGTCCGTTCAACAATTCACTGAGTGAGAATCCAAAGTCCAAAGGAGTTCTCCTGTACTCAGAACTCTTGCAGAGCCGCTCTGGTAGGCAGTGTTGACTTCTCCAAATCCCGTTTAAACATCTGGATGAGTCTTTCAGCAGCAATGTTGGTAGCAGGATGGTATGGTGCGCCAGTCAAGTGGGTGATGCCTTGTTATTGACACCAAGCCTGGAACTCATCCGACTTGAACGTAGGGGCATTGTCTGACACAATGGTATGGGGAAAACCAAAATTTTGATCCAGGATGTCCATCGAACTCCTTGAAGAAGTTGACGTTGTTGGATGGATACAAGGATACTTAGAGTACGCATCTACAACGACCAACCAATTGCTGCCCTGAAAGTTGATCGCATGATCCACATGTATTCTGCTTCAGGCCTTCTCTGGTAGTATCCAGGGATGGTTGGCTGGCTTGTTTGGTCTGTTTTGGTGTTCTGCACAAACTCCACAATCGTGGCTCATCTGTTTGATGTCCGCATCAATGGCTGGCCAGTAGACCACACATCTTGGCAGTTGTTTCATTCGTTGAATCCTGAAATGACCCAAATGCAGCAGCTCTAGCTAGCACCTGGCGTCGCTGACTCATTGGAATCACAAGCCTCACTCCATGGAACAAGCAACCATTGGCGTATGACAAAGAATGTTCCAGCTTCTTGAAATGGCGAAGAGTGTCAGTATCCACTTTCACTGGCCATCCTACACGAACGTAGCGCATCATCGTTGGTAGCACTGGGTCTTTTCTGGATTGCTTCTGAAGAGTCTTTGGATCAGTGAGATTCAGTTGCATATTGACAGTCTGGCGGTGCAGACTGTGTCCACATCTGCCTTTATCTCCTCCCCATCAAATTTGCGGTCATCTCCTACTGGAAGACGACTGAGAACATCTGCATTTCCATGGTGTTCTGTCCTCCTGTACTCGATTGTGTAGTTGTACTGGCTGAGTTGAAACGCCCATCTTGCTAATCGGTTAGCAGCCAAGGCTGGTGTACCTTGGGTTGGACCAAACAAGGCCAGTAGTGGCTTGTGGTCAGTCACCAAAATGAAATGTCTTCCATACAAGAACTGGTGGAACTTCTTCAGCCCAAAATTAACTGATAGAGCAGGCGTCGGCAACCTTTTCGAACAGTGGGCCATTACGCAAGAGCCAGCTAAATCCAATGGGCTGCAGTCACCCCCAACACCCTCCAACACAAAATAAACAACACAATTTCGCATGATGTTCAGATTCACGTCGCTTGCGTGCTGGGCGCATGTACACCGTGGTACGGCCCATTATATGCATCCTGAAAAGGCACCACTGCGCTCTAATTGGCTTTCTTAAGCATGCTCTCTGATTGGCTCTCTTAAAACTTGAAAATCCGAGCGCGCATCAAAAAACGCTCTGATTGGCTCTTAACGAAGCTCGCCGATTCGCTCTCAACGGAGTGCTCTGATTCGCTGGTGCAGCGGCCCTTCTAGCTTTATCGCTCCAAATTTTTTTCTGAAGCTCGAAGTACTCGCGGGCCGCATGTAATTTAATTTCTGTAATTTTGTCCAAAGCGTTGTGGGCCGCACAGGATTCCTCGGCGGGCCGCATGTGGCCCGCGGGCCGCAGGTTGCCGATGCCTGTGATAGAGCCTCTCGTTGGATCTGGCTGTATCGTTGCTGAGTGTCTGTCATATTCTTGGAAGCGTAGGCAATAGGACGCTTGCTACCATCCGGATATCTGTGGAATTGTACAGCTCCTAGGCCAACTGATAAATCATCACAGGACAATCCAATATCCACAGCTGGATCAAAATGGGTAAGAATAGTGTCACCGCAAAGTAAGTCTTTGAGTTGCTGAAACGAGGTCTGCTGCAAGCCTCCCCAAATCCTAGGCGTGTTCTTGCGAGTGAGCTGTGTAAGAGGGTCCAATACAGTTGCCAAATTCTTGACAAACTTGCCGTAAAACTGGATGGATCCAATGAATGAACATAACTCTGACACGTTTACTGGAGAAGACATCTTGAGAATAGCTCCCACCTTGTTTTCTTTAGCAATGCCTTGCCTTGACAAAGTATATCCGAGGTTGATCATACTTGCTTGAGCGAATTCACACTTCTCTCTTCTGCATCGTAGACCCTTGCTCTGGAGACGTTGAAACAAGGCACTGAGATTTGCGATGTGTTCAGATGCGTCTGCTCCACTGACCAGTATATCATCGAAATATACTGCCACACCACGAAGATCTGCTGTTAATTGTTCCATGACCTCTTGGAAGTATCTAGGAGCAGAGGATATCCCAAAAGGTAAACGTTTCTGTAGTATCACTCCACGATGAGTACTCAAAGCCAATTTCTTCTGAGAGTCAGGAGACAGCATAACTTGGTTGTATGCATTGGCTAAATCAACTTTGACGAAGAAGTATCTTCCGGAAAGCTTCTGCATTAGATCTTCTGGGCGGGGTATCGGTTATCTGTGTGTATCCAACTGAGCGTTCACAGTTACAGAGTAATCACCACATACTCTTAGCTAGTCCTGGGAGTAAGGCCTTCCGAATTGGTACCACAGGAGTGCCATAAGCGTTGAAAGTGGTTGGTTCCCACACACCTCGTCGAATATTAGCTTCATATGCTTGGTTAAGGTCTTCTAGGATCGCAAAAGGCATTGGTCTTGGCTTGTTGAAGCGAGGTTCAGCATTTGGTTTGAATCTAACCTCCAACTGAAAATCTTTCAGACACCCGAGTTCAGGATGAAACAAATCTGGAAAGTCTTCACACAACTTCTCACAATCCTTCTGTAGTCTTTTATCTTTGTCGACATGAAAAAGTGGTACACTTAGTGGTACATATTGTGCTCGAACGTCAATGTCCATCTGCTGTATAGCCCGTCGTCCGAGCAGGTTGAGTGGAATTTTGGAAATGTTGAAGTCCAAATTTTCAGTGATGCCTGGAGTTTTGGATACTGGTGAATAGCTCCGTGGGTTAAACCAGCTGACTGCAATCCTATGCCGACTGTGGGGGTCGAGGTCCCGGGTTCAAGATCCGATCAGGCCACGGGCGTTATGATTGTGAATTATAATTGTAATTCGTTATAATTGTAATTCTTCGGTGACTCTGCAGTGCTGCCCGACTGCGTAACAAGGCTGGGCGCTGTGTACTACTGTCTATGGTGGTATGCAGGATAAAGAACCTTTGGTATTTATCGATAAGCGTAGGTGGAAACCCCGGTCCCAGACTTTCTGTTCTGGCGCCCGTATCATCTGATTGGTTTGGGTGGAGCCGTAAAACCCTATCACTCACGCACGCACGTTTGGATACTAGTACAGAGAAGAAACCCTGGACTGGAAGAAGGTCTCCGGTGGCAGAGTAGTAGCGGCTGCAAGGTTCTTTTAAAGATGGTTTCCCTAGTCTTGTCCACACATCTTCTGAACAGAAATTGTCCCGTGCACCTGTGTCCACCTCGAACACAAAACTCTGTCCATTCAGCTGCAATAGTGGCTTTGGAGTTTCCAGGTCTTGTATCTGTTTAACCGTGGTCTCACTCTGCTGCTCTTGCTTGATGAGAGTCACCTTCTGAGGGTTATCCCTTTTCTTTTTGAAGCACACACACTTCAAATGTCCAGTCTTGTGACAATAGTTGCACTCACTGATCTTGTGTTTGCATGAATCAGCTAAGTGGTTCTTCTTTCCACAGCGAAGACAAGCTGTAGACGCACTGTACTTCTTCACATACTTCTTGTCTTGCACTTTCAAGACTGGCTTGGGTCTTGCACCATAAGCTGTGTCCTTAGCCACCTTTGCTGCGTCCTCTATTTCAGCTGCTGTTGTAATGGCTTTGGTAAACGTCAAGTCATCAGATTTCACCTTGAATAGAGCCTTGAGCACTGCTTCGTTGGAAACAGCACTCATGAAACGAGTCCTCATTGCGTCATCTTGAGGATCCTTGATCGAGGTAAATTCACACGTGACTGCGTCTTGTCTGATCCTAGCAGCTAGCTCGTGGATGGTCTCTCCTGGTCGTCGATCCAGGCAGGACTAAAACTTGAAATGCTCATGCACGAGCAAGTGCGCTGGGTTGAACTGGGTTTCCATGTACTTTACGATGGTGCCCACAGGCAGTGTGTTGACATCTGCTGGTGGAGTCTCTTGGGCTGCCAAATTGGTCAACAGCTTGTATGTGGTAGCAGACTGATTGTTAGAAACACCTGCGCATGTTTCCTCTCTGGGACGGAATGAGTGCCTACAAACGTCTGAAAGCGTGACCAGTAGTCCTTCCACAGCTCGGAAGAGTTGTAGAACGACGCAAAACTGGGGATAGCAGCACTGGCATGTGCTACTGAAGTGTCCTTCTACTGACTATCCGTAAGATGTTGGATCATCTTTTCCATATGCTCCTGATGCATCTGCTGCTGCTTCTCCATCATGAGTATCAGTTTCTCCATGTCCGACATCGTAAAGTTTGTCAAAATTCCAATTGCGCCAAGCAGTATTCGAAAGTACCTGAGAAAAATAGAAGAAAGTAAATGCAATAATATGCAATCCTGCCGACTGCGCCAATTTTGTTGTGTCTTCAGGGGAACAGACTGCTTCAACACAGACGAATGATTGATTGTTATGAGTTGAGCAATGTTCAAAGTGAGATGAATGCTGCACTGCTGATGAACTCAGTGTAGTAATGTCAAATGTCGAATGAACCAGAACAGTGACAGACTTGAGACTGACAGTCACGCAGCCATATATCATTTGATATAGTCACCATTATGATAGTGACTGAGTGAGTATATAGGCCCTACTGAGTAGACAGCGGTTAGTGCAGTATGAGTGTCTCTGTCAAATTGTCAGTTACTCTCAGTAAGTGACACTGACAGTCGCTGACTTGGTGAGTCAGTCATGACCTGTTGATCATACTGTATACGTACGTTGCATGACTGAATTACTAAATTTCTGTATATTTCATGACCTAGTCATCGTGAATAGCCTTGTGGATGACTGCCTATACTATAACTTCTTATTTTCACTTTGATATCACTGCAACACTCAATGAAAAATTGCATAGGGGATCAGCAAATGTTCAACAAGTGCAGCCTAATGTTTGATGCAAAGTCAATTCTGGAGCATCTCGATTGGGACACAAATCGAATGGAAATGCTTGGATTAGTGGATTACGACAAACATTTTTTTTTTAAGTAAGTGTTTTATTCTGTTAATTTTATATCATTAGTATTTTTAACTACGCCCATTGTGCTGGCTTTCATTTGTCACTGACATTGTATTACTATTATCAATTATGTTTTTTTGATTGCATATTTTATAGTGCTAGCATTATTTTTTATACTGTATTTCTTGTTTATTGATTGAGTTCATGGTCATATATTGAATCATATAATTATTATATAATTTTGAGCTTTGTGAAAAGCCCAATATCTGGACTTTTATGAGTTAAATGTAAGTACAAATAACTATTAAACGCTTCCTTATCTTTTTTTGTAATTATATTCTGCAAGGAACCACAAAAAAAGTATTAAATTTATTATTCTCTGGTTAAACCGATAAAAACATTTGACCGTTTCGTACGTTATGGTTGCTGAATGCGTTATGCCGATGTTTGCGTTATGATCACCAAGTGCGTTATACTTGTAGCATCTACTGCTGATTTTCGTGTTTCGTGCCCCCCAGATCGAGTGTAAGGTGCAATGGCGGAATGCTCCGTGCCTGCAAGCAATCTAGGTAGTAGTGAAGATCATTGACTATTGCTGTTTACGGCAACCAAGGTGTCTAAGAAGAGAACAAACATATGTTCTTTTTGGAAATGCTACAAATACGCAGAGGACAAAAAGTTCTCATTCTTTCCGCTTCCTCAAACAACCATTTTTTCCCGCCGTTTTAAGCTGTCGATATCGTTCACCTAGAAGTATTAAGATAGAGGCCAGGCTCGAGCGTTATTCTCCCCTTAATTAACATGTTTCCCTGAACCTGGCTGAAAAAAAAAAACAAAAAAACAAAACAAGAAAACCAAAAACAAAAACAAAAACGAAAAGTACTGTTAACACGACCATATCTTTTTACCCCAAAGAGTGAGAGCTTAAAAATTTACAATGTATAGAGGTGCAACCAACATGAGTATGTTGTGACAACCAATCAAATCATTATCACGTATAATTGCAGAATTATTCGACTTAATTTTGTCAAATATGATCAAAAACGTAATTAGTACACTGTACACAACAAATGTTGATAATGTTTGAAAAAGTCGACTAACTCTGAAATGATCTGCAAAATTGTAAATATATAACATAATGAAATAATGTGACATAAATTTATTAATTTCAATAGATTTATTATTTATAAATTATTCGACAACGCACTCTACTGAGAAAAATATCTGAGAAAAATACTGAGAAAAAAAAAAAAAAAAAAATTAACAATTAGAAAATCAATACTTCATGCAATTAATAGTTTATAAGTAATCATAACGTGAATTGACCAGAATCTATAAAATCGAGCACAATCATAACGCACAATTCGACAAGCTCCTGAGAAAGCAGCAAAATCGGCACTTTCAACTGACAATAAATCAAAGTACAACCTGGCCATCAATATTTATTAGTCCTCGGTCGTTCTATGGTGTATTTGCAAGAAATAAATTGATGTAAGGACATCACATAATCGTATTTTTACATATAAAATAATACCAGAGCATGTATCGGACATGACAGTCATATCATAACGCACGTTCTCCGTCACGAAAAAAAAAAAAAATAAATAAAAAATAAAATCGTCGATAAAATGAATGAATTTTTATAATAAATTCGATCTTTAGTGAATACAATGATTTAACATCAATCTATTTATCTTTTCCGTGTCTAATTTCACGCTTTTTGCAGATTTTTTGGTCGAATGAATCAGTTTCTCATACTTTTATCACGAGCGCGATATCGGCGAATTATCCGGTTCTCACTTAAACTCTGAGCTTGCTCAACTATCAAAACAGTGGGGTTGTTATAAGTGCAATTAACGATGTAAAAATGATTTATACAATTTCAACAATGCTATTAGTATCTTTATAAAGGTTTAATCTCTCGAGAAAGTTTAATTGTGAAACGAAATGTGCTGGAAATTATGGTCAATTGAAAGTGCCGATTTTGCTGCTTTCTCAAAGTGTTTATCGGATTGCGCGTTATGATTGTGCTCGATTTTATCGATTCTGGTCAATTCACGTTATGATTACAAGAGTAATCGCGAATGAAGGCAATATATATTTTTTTCTGAATAAGAAATATAAAAGGAAGTAATAAGGATTAACTTTAATGATATATATGGACGTTTGGCAAAGTTATACATTTTTTTTGGCGGTAGGGCAGGATTTTCCCATATGGTATCTGCGAGTGCACAGACTAGCAAAGGTATCTTAAACAATGGAGTTGTTTGATACGTAAATAAAAATGTTTAACGAACTTATAAGCTTCCCTAAATGCTTCCAGTATCTTTTTGAGGATTTAATCTATCTAAAAATGTTCAGTTTATATCGAAATGTGCTCGAAATTATCGATTTATTGTCAGTTGAAAAGTGCTGTTTTTGCTGCTCTTTCCAGGAGTTCGTCGAATTGCGGCGTTATGATTGTGCTCGATTTTATATCGATTCTCGTCGACTCACCTTATGATTACGAGAGTTAAAAATCGCGAATGAATGCATCCGGTAAAGAAATATATCTAAGGAAGAAATAACAGTCAGCTTTAAGGGTTTTCATACACGAGTGGCAAAGTTATACTGATTTTACTGCAGTTGGGTATGATATTCCCATGTTAATAGATAGCGGAGGCTCCGATTCTAAAAAACCAAATGGCGTTCAAATCACACTTTGCGGTACTCTCTTTATTAAAACTTATAATTTCATAAGATGGCTATATTAGCAATATACTCTGCAAATTTCAATGCCACAACCCGTTTAACAACCGAGATATTTGCATTTGAAAAAGTCATAATTACTGTTACACAAGATTACGCAAGAACGGTGCATCTGAGAGCAGTAACAGCAATATGCATTGTTATACATATTGATACTCTGAATCATTTGAGGTATGTTGTAAGACGCTAGCTTTATTAAATAATGAGCTGGAAGCAATCCTATTTGAGATTTTGAAAAATCACTGCGACCTTGACCTTTGACCTTGACCTTTGAACTTTGACCTTCAAACTTTCAGTGGTCATCCAAAATAACTTGCCTCATTAATAAGTGTAACATACTCATTGACAGACATGAGCGAATTCAAAATATTCAGTACCAAACTTTGATCATTGGAATACCAAAGCGACGAAATTGGTTAAGTGTTGCCTGAAATGCATTTTAACAAAAAACATACAAATATTCTGAAAAATCAAATTTCCTTCGAACACTCGATAGCACACGGTTTACTCAACTCAAAAAGTTGA